>CM076396.1:24357303-24483583 GCA_038363315.1 Mugilogobius chulae | reverse complement strand
GGACCAATCACAGCGAGCCATGGAGGCTCTGACCAATCACAGCGAGCCTCATAGAGACTCTGACCAATCACAGTTCAGTCACACAAGAGGTAAAAGATTTGAACTAAAGGAAGTTTTATCCGATGAAAACGTCTTGTCGCCGCTCTACCTGCAGGAGGCGCCACAGTGGGAGGGGCGGGGCTTGGAGCCAGGCGGGGGCGGGCTTCTTCTCCTCAGGGGGCGGGGCTGGAGGCGGAGCTACGGCCTCAGGTTTAGAGACAGGCTTCGGTTTTTCAACAAGAACTGCTTTGTAAGAAGAAGAAGAAGAACAAACCAATCACAGCAAAGAACAACACGGACCAATCACAGCGAGCCTTGAGGCTCTGGCCAATCACACGACAGACACAGAACTAAGACAAACATGAAGTATCTTGTGAAGTGTCGCATGAAGGATGCAGTGTCACCAGTGAACGAGCAGCACGCTCTTTAAAGGAAAAAACTAGAAGGAAAGAACAGAGAAGAAACTAGAGGAACAAAGGAAAGAACACAGGAACAGACTCTGAGTCAGTCCTGGTCTAGACTCTGGGTCAGTCCTGGTCTAGACCTGGCTCTGGGAGTCCCTGGCTCTGGGTCAGTCCTGGTCTAGACCTGGCTCTGGACCTGGCTCTGGTCAGACCTGGCTCTGGGTCAGTCCTGGTCTAGACCTGGCTCTGGGTCAGTCCTGGTCTAGACTGGCTCTGGGTCAGTCCTGGTCTGGCTCTGGGGTCTAGTCCTGGTCTAGACCTGGCTCTGGTCAGTCCTGGTCTAGACCTGGCTCTGGGTCAGTCCTGGTCTAGAGTCCTGGTCTAGACCTGGGGTCAGTCCTGGTCTAGACCTGGCTCTGGGTCAGTCTCCTGGTCTCAGTCCTGGACCTGGCTCTGGGTCAGTCCTGGTCTAGACCTGGCTCTGGTCAGTCCTGGTCTAGACCTGGCTCTGGGTCAGTCCTGGTCTAGACCTGGCTCTGGGTCGGTCCTGGTCTAGACCTGGCTCTGGTCAGTCCTGGTCTAGACCTGGCTCTGGGTCAGTCCTGTGTGTCTGATTGTGGTTCTGTGCCGCACTAACAGTTCCTCTGCAGACTCCACAACCCGCTCAGTTCACGCAGCAGATGCAGCGGCAGCGATCTCCTCGACGCACGCGAGATTCATTATTATGTTGCTTTTGGTTTAGTTAAGGCCAGCCACACCAAAGCGCGGCGAGCCGTGGCACGTCACAACTCCACCTTCTGATCAGCGCCAACTGGTTCCGCCTTTATACTTCGTACTGCGTCTAGTCTTTCCTTTTAGACTTCGTACTGCGTCTAGTCTTTCCTTTTAGACTTCGTACTGCGTCTAGTCTTTCCTTTTAGACTTCGTACTGCGTCTAGTCTTTCCTTTTAGACTCCGTACTGCGTCAGTCTTTTCTTTTAGACTTCGTACTGCGTCCAGTCTTTCCTTTTAGACTTCGTACTGCGTCTAGTCTTTCCTTTAAGACTTCGTACTGCGTCTAGTCTTTCCTTTTAGACTTCGTACTGCGTCCAGTCTTTCCTTTTAGACTTCGTACTGCGTCTAGTCTTTACTTTATACTTCGTACTGCGTCTAGTCTTTACGTACTTTACTTTTACTTCGTACTGCGTCTAGTCTTTACTTTTAGACTTCGTACTGCGTCTAGTCTTTCCTTTTAGACTTCGTACTGCGTCTAGTCTTTCCTTTTAGACTTCGTACTGCGTCTAGTCTTTCCTTTTAGACTTCGTACTGCGTCTAGTCTTTCCTTTAGACTTCGTACTGCGTCTAGTCTTTCCTTTTAGACTTCGTACTGCGTCTAGTCTTTCCTTTTAGACTTCGTACTGCGTCTAGTCTTTCCTTTTAGACTTCGTACTGCGTCTAGTCTTTCCTTTTAGACTTCGTACTGCGTCTAGTCTTTCCTTTTAGACTTCGTACTGCGTCTAGTCTTTCCTTTTAGACTTCGTACTGCGTCTAGTCTTTCCTTTACTTGTCTGCGTCTTCTTTCCTTTAGACTTCGTACTGCGTCTAGTCTTTCCTTTTAGACTTCGTACTGCGTCTAGTCTTTCCTTTTAGACTCGTACTGCGTCAGTCTTTCCTTTTAGACTTCGTACTGCGTCTATTTTTTTTTTTTTAGTCTTTTCCTTTTAGACTTCGTACTGCGTCTAGTCTTCCTTTTAGACTTCGTACTGCGTCTAGTCTTTCCTTTTAGACTTCGTACTGCGTCCAGTTCTTTCCTTTAGACTTCGTACTGGCGTCTATCTTTCCTTTTAGACTTCGTACTGCGTCTAGTCTTTCCTTTTAGACTTCGTACTGCGTCCAGTCTTTCCTTTTAGACTTCGTACTGCGTCTATCTTCCTTTTAGACTTCGTACTGCGTCCAGTCTTTCCATTTAGACTTCGTACTGCGTCTAGTCTTTCCTTTTAGACTTCGTACTGCGTCTGTTTTTTCCTTTTAGACCTCGTACTGCGGTCTAGTCTTTCCTTCTAGACTTCGTACTGCGTCTAGTCTTTCCCTTTTAGACTTCGTACTGCGTCTAGTCTTTCCTTTAGACTTTGTACTGCGTCTAGTCTTTCCTTTTAGACTTCGTACTGCGTCTAGTCTTTCCTTTTAGACTTCGTACTGGCGTCTAGTCTTTCCTTTTAGACTCGTACTGCGTCTAGTCTTTCCTTTTAGACTTCGTACTGCGTCTAGTCTTTCCTTTTAGACTTGGTACTGCGTCCAGTCTTTCCTTTTAGACTTCGTACTGCGTCCAGTCTTTCCTTTTAGACTTCGTACTGCGTCTAGTCTTTCCTTTTAGACTTCGTACTGCGTCTAGTCTTTCCTTTTAGACTTCGTACTGCGTCTAGTCTTTCCTTTAGACTTCGTACTGCGTCTAGTCTTTCCTTTTAGACTTCATACTGCGTCTAGTCTTTCCTTCTATACTTCGTACTGCGTCTAGTCTTTCCTTTGAGACTTCGTACTGGGTCTAGTCTTTCACAGAGCGCCTAAGACGACTTTTCAGACTCATGCTTGTGAAAGGTAATAGCGACACTGGACAAGACACGGCCCGAAGAGTTTGATTGACTTAATAAAGTTTAGTTGAGTTTAGAGTCATTCCTGGTTCTACCTGCAGGAGGCACCACAGCCGGAGGGGCGGGGCTTGGAGCAGGACGGGGGGCGGGGCTGGGGCGGGCTTCTTCTCCACAGGGGGCGGGGCTGGAGGCGGAGCTACAGCCTCAGGTTTAAAGACAGGCTTCGGTTTTTCAACTTTGTAAGAACAAGAACAAGAAGAAAGAAACTCAGACGAACCAATCACAGCAAAGAATAACAGGGACCAATCACAGCGAGTCTCAGAGACTCTAACCAATCACAGCGAGCCTCACAGACTCTGGCCAATCACAGCGAACCATGTAAGACTCTGGTCAATCACACAACAGACAGACACTAAACTAACACAAACATGAAGAGTTTGTTTGACTAAATAAAGTTTAGTTGCGTTTAGTGACATTGATACAAGGTCATTCCCAGCTCTACCTGCAGGAGGCGCCACTGCCGGAGGGGCGGGGCTTGGAGCAGGGCTGGGGGCGGGCTTCTTCTCCACAGGGGGCGGGGCCATGGGCGGAGCTACGGCCTCAGTTTAGAGACAGGCTTCGGTTTATCAACTACAACCACTTTGTAAGAAGAAGAAGAAGAAGAAGAAGAACAACAAACCAATCACAACAAAGAACAACAAGGACCAATCACAGCGAGCCTCAGAGACTCTGACCAATCACAGCGAGCCGTTAAAGACTCTGACCAATCACAGCGAGCCGTTAAAGACTCTGACCAATCATAGGAGCTCAAAGATCACAGACTCACACACGTCAGACAGAAACAGCGTGAACACGAACATAATGAAGGGTTTGTTTTAGTTTTAGTGACACTGAAATTCCCGGCTCTACCTGCAGGAGGCGCCGCAGCTTTGGGAACAGGCTTCTCTTCTTCTGCAGCAGCAGGAGGAACTTCAGAAGAAGAAGAAGAAAAACACAAACATCAAAACATCAGACACAAAACTTAAAGAGAACACCAACAGAAGAGGTTTGAGTCTGGACAGTTTCGGTCTGATCCTGAACTCTGCCCGCCCACTGGGAGGAGCTAAACACAGTCTAAGCTTTGCCCGCCCACTGGGAGGAGCTAAACACAGTCTAAGCTTTGCCCCGCCCACTGGGAGGAGCTTAACCCTGCAGCCAGACAGACAGTAGGATAGTCTTATTGATGGAAGTGTCTCAGAAAAAAGAAAAGATAAACTGTTTTGGGGTTTTTTTTTAGAAAATGTAGCTTAAAAGGAGAGAGTACAGCCGGACCTGATCCTGATGAACTCTGCAGAACTGATTTTGTGACGACAAATGTTCAGGTGATCACTGTCACTTATGGACCGTTTCCACTAGCCCGTTCGTACCTACTCCACTCAGCTCTACTCGGTCTGGTTGTGGTTCTACTCCAGAGCAAATAAAGTAATATCCAAAGCCATGGTAACCGTGGATTCCACCTGCAGTTTGGCCAATCAGTGTCAGTTAGAACAGCTTAGTATCTGCTTGGCCTGGTTAGAACCAAGGCCAAGGAGGTACTACAAAAGTACCTGGTTCCGAAGAAAAAGGTCTAGTGGAAACAGAGTCGAGTAGAGCCGAGTAGGTACTAACAGGTCTAATGGATACAGGCCATTTTACTCTGACAAGAACCCGTGCAGTCGAAGTGACAGTGGCACTGAGCAACCAAGTCTAAACTAAATCCAGAGGTGCAAATGCAGCCCTCAGAAACAAGTTATATTTTAATGTCAAATTTAAGCCCTTCTGCTGCCATAACTAGCAAAGCAAATGAACTGCCCTTCGAGGATCTCATAAAGTCAAAGTTCAAGTTCATAGCTTGTTTATATAATATAGAAATATATGATTTAGCGTATATGTAAAAGTGTAACGGTTTATCAAAATGTAATCTCATGCTAAACTTTAAATGTTTCACATACAAGACACAACACAATGTGTAAACAGTTTGTCTGCTCCTGCTGAACTCCAGACAAACTGTTCTGAACCCAGACTCAGGCTGGAGCTGTTGCTGTCACTGCCTTTGACCTCATCAGACTGTCAGACCGTCAGACCAGCTCATCAGACCATGAATATATTATGAATAGATGTAAAACTGTTATTTGCTTTGTGAGCCAGTATTTAATGAAAACAACAAAATCCAAAAGCCACAATCGACTGTATTCTACTAGAAAAACCCACAGCTCTAAACTGTCCAGATCAAACCTCTGAAGTCTCTGTGGATAAGTCCTGGAACAAAACTACAAAAGCACAGAAAGAGAACTACAGACTGCAGTTACCGGCGAGCTGCAGGAGGCGCTGTGGCTTTAGGAGGAGAAGCACGTTTGGGTTCTGTCGCTTTAAGAGTAAAAGAGCCACAGTCGTAAACACCAAAGACACAAACAAACAAACAAACAGAAACACTTTTAAAATAAGAAGAGACGAGAGCCGGTGCAGTTTACCTGGAGGAACTGCAGGAGGCGCTGTGGCTTTAGGAGGAGGAGAAGCACGTTTGGGTTGAGGCGCTTTGAGAAGAAGAAGAAGAAGACACGAGCGAGACAAAGATTTAAGACGATTAAAAGAAGAAGGACTTACACTGGAAAAACACAAACTTAAATGTGAAAAAAACTGAAAAATCTGTGCATTTTTCAGTTTACGAAATAATTAAGTTTAGTTCTTTCTTCTGATAATAAACAATAAATAATAAATAATTGTTTTCGGCACAGATTGTCTCGTTCTTTTGTCCAGCGTCTACCTGCTTCTGGTTCTGGTTCAGGTTCAGGTTCTGTCCAGGTCGGCGGACGAAGCTTCTCCTCGGGAACAACTTCAGGGATTAGAAACAGAAATAAGATTCAAGTTTAAGAGGAAAAGGTGAGATGAGGATGAGGAGGATGAAGATGGAGGAGGAGATGAGTTTAAGGACCGAACATGGAGGAGGAGATGGAGATGATTCGTGAAGATGTTTGATGGAGAAAAGAGCGAAGATGAAGAGGTTAGAGTCAGACAAACAGAACTTTAGATACAGACAGAAGGTTATGTTTGCAAAGAGTTAAACTATTTCACTGCAAATGCTTTGAGTTGAGGAACATGAGAGGAAGATGAAGATGGAAAGAAGCTTGAGAATAAAACATGGAGGAAAAGGTGAGTTTGAAATGAGGCTGAGGATGAAGACGATGGAGAAACGTGAATAAAGCTAAAGAGGTTAGAACCAGACAAACAAAACTTTAGACACAGACAGAAAGAGTTATAAACTATCTCTTTGAAAAGGCTTTGACGTGAGCGAAAGGAGAAGAGGATGAAGATGGAGACATTTTTGAGAAGGAAACATGGAGAAGATGAGTTTGAAACGATGGAGAAGATGGAGAAACGTGAGTGACGCTAAAGAGGTTAGAACCAGACAAACAGAACAGACAACTTTAGACACAAGAAAGAGTTAAACAATCTCTTTGAAAAAGCTTTGACGTGAGGAACATGAGAGGAAGATGAAGATGGAAAGAAGCTTGAGAATAAAACATGGAGGAGAAGATGAGTTTATAACGAGGCTGAGGATGGAGAAGATGGAAAAAACGCAAAGCTGAAGAGGTTAGAGTCAGACAAACAAAACAGACAAAACTTAAGACAGACAGAAGGTTTATGTTTGCAGAGAGTAAAACTATTCTTTGAAAAATGCTTTGATTTGAGCGACATGAGAGGAAGATGAAGATGGAGACATGTTTGAACAGAAGATATGGAGGAAAAGATGAATTTAATAGTCAAACATGGAAGAGGCTGTGATGGAGAAGATGGAGAAACGTGAGCGAAGCTAAAGAGGTTAGAATCAGACAAACAAAACGGACAAAACTTTAGACACAAACGTGTTCTTTTTCTATCGAGAGAAACCTGTCGCTTACAGGTTCTCTGGAGGATTTTTATACTTAATAAAGAAAAAAAAAGAGAATAGTTTTGAAGCAAATGAAGATGAGATGAAGAAAGAACGATGAGTTTAAAAAAGACTTAAGATGGAATGGGTTCTGACTCAAAAATACCTTCTTCTTCTTCTCGTCTTTTACCAGAATAAAGAGCTGTATGATCTTCTGGGAGCAGAGCGTCTCCAGGTGTCAGACTCTGGTACTGCAGCTGCGATTCTTCTATGACCTCAGATACTTCCTTAGATGTTTCTCTAGATGTTTCTTTAGATGATTTCTCAAATGTTTTCTTCAATGCTTCTTTGAATAACTCCTTAGATGTTTTCTCAGATACTTCTTTAGATGCTTCGTTAGATGTTTCTTTAAATGTTTCCTTCGATGCTTCTCTAGATGCTTTCTCAGATATTTCCTCAGATACTTTCTTAGACGCTTCTTTAGATGATTCCTTAGAGCGTTTGGACTTTTCCACGTCATGTTTTATCTCGTATTTCTGACCAGTTCCTTCCTCTTTCGTAACTTTAAACGGTTCTTTTTGCTCCTCGTTTGACACAGAATCCAGCTCACGGACCTCGGACGACTTCTCTGAATAATCTCCCTGTTTGCTTCTACGTTCTGTCTCTTCTCCGTCGACAGTTTGTGGTGAGTCTTCGTCTGTTTTCTGTCGAGTGAACGGAATGGGAGACAAACACGTTTCTTCTGTTTGATGTTTTGGCGACTTCTTCATCTCTTCTGCTTCAGACAAACTCGTCATGGCAGCTTCTCTTTCAGGTTTTAGATCCTTTTGTGGAAACATTTGAACTGTTATGTCTGAATCTCGTTTTCTTTCTTTGGACAAACCTTTCTTCATTCCAGGAGCTGTTTTCTCTTTAACTTCAGTGACTTTTGTCTTCTTCTCTTCAGGAATCTTGACTCTTTGATCCAGAACTTTGTGAGAACTCTGGGTTTCTTCTTTCCGACGTCATCGACAACGTTTGGAGTCTTGTCTTCTTCTTGCTCTTGAAAACTGGCAGCTGTTTCTTTCTGTTGAGTGAAAGGTATCGGAGACAAATGTGTTTCTTCTGTTTGAGCAGGAAACGTGTCAGTTTGATCCGGTGAAGACTTCTTCATCTCTTCTGCTTCAGACAAACTTGTGACGGCAACTTCTCTTTCAGGTTTTGGATCCTTTTGACGTGATGTTTTGTCTGAATCTTGTTTAGCTTCGCTCAAACTCGATCTTCCATCTTTGGACAAACCCTTCTTCATTCCAGGAGCTGTTTTCTCTTTAACTTCAGTGACTTTTGTCTTCTTCTCATCAGACATCTTGACTCTTTGATCAGAAACTTTGATCTTTCCAACTTCATCGTCAACTTTTGGAGATTTTAACTTCTTCTCTTCTTCTTGATCATGAAAACTAGCTGCTGTTTCTTCTTGGATTTGATCTGAAATCTTCTGAGTTAGATTAACTTTAGTTTCTACGTCAGACTTTTTGCTCTTTTCTAACTCTTGTATTTGAGTTTCTTCATTCCTCTTCTCGTCTTTTCTCTCTTTGACGTCAGAATCATCCTTGAAGCTTCTCGTGTCTTCGCTGGTTTTCTTTGTCGGAGCAGCTTTTGACATTTCACAGACTTCATCTTTATGAGTTTGATCCAGTTTTTGTGACTTTTCATCAGGACAAACCTCGTCAAACTCTTTAACAGTCTGTGATGTTTTTGGAGAAGTTTTGGGTCAGTTTTGTCTATTTTTCTTTTCAAAAACGTAGATTGTAATTCTCTTTCTTCGCCGTCGGAAACTACGATCTTCTCTTCGACTTGTGCAGCTTCTTCTTCGACAAAATCCATCGTCTTCGTCGTCAAATCTGTCACGACGTCGGACGTTTTCTCTTCCATCTTCTCCAGTTTAGATTTCTTTACAGTTTGTTTTTCTGAAGATATTTTAAAGAAAGATCGAACCCAAGACAAAAAAGACAAGAGTAAGAATGTAAAAAAAGAGAGAGTTTAGTCTAAAACATGAAACAGACACAGGTTAGACACAAAATGGCCGCCGCAGTCAGGCGTTTACCTTCAGGACGTCTTTTCTTTTCTGCCGAAGCTTCTGGAACTTTCTCCACAGATTCTGAAGTTTTCTCTGGGGCTTTTTTAAGAACGAGAAGAGTCTTTGGTTCTGTTTCTTCGGCCTCGACGTGAGATTTCTGAGTCTTTTTCACTTCTGTAACGTCTGAAACCTGCTCTAGCCTTTTCTCTGCGACTGTAACTGGAGTTTGTTCTAGTTTCTTTGGCTTTTCCGTCACAGTTCTGGTGATTTCCTCAGACTTCACTGCTTCTTTAGTCTCTGTGTAAGCCTCTTTCTCTGCTCTGACGTCTGAAATCTGCTGCTTCGGCTGCACTTTTGGCCTCATTGGTTCTTTCACTTGGACTTTTTCTGCTTCTGTCTTTACCTGAACTGTCTCCACTGTCGCTTCTACTTCGACGTAAGATTCTTTCGTCATTTTAATCTGTTTAACGTCTGAAATCTGCTCTAGCTTCGTCTCTACGACTGTAACTGGAACTTGTTCTAGTTTCTTGGGTTTTTCTGTGACTGTTTGGTGATTTCCTCAGACTTTACAGCTTCTTTTGCCTCTGTGTAAGCCTCTTTCTTCGCTCTGACCTGCTCCAGCCTCGTCTCTTCGTCTTTAGCCTGAATCTGCGTCGTTTGTTCTAGTTTCTTTGGTTTTTCCGTCACACTTTCTGTCCTCACTGCTTCTGTCTTTATCTGAACTCTCTCCACTGCCGTTTCAACCTCGACGTAAGATTCTTTTGTCATTTTAACGTCTGAAATCTGCTCTAGCCTCGTCTCTACAACTGTAACTGGAGTTTGTTCCATTTTCTTCGGCTTTTCTGTCACTAATTTGGGAATTCTGGAGTTTCTATAGATTTTTTCACTTCTTTATCGTCTGAAATCTGCTGCTTTTTGGGAATTTCCTGTTCAAGCTTTTTCTCTACGACTTTAGCCGGAGTTTGTTCTGTTTTCTGAGGTTTTTCTGCCTCTGCTTTGGGAGTTTCCGCAGGTTTGATTGTTTGTTTCTCTGCTCTGACCTGCTCCAGCCTCGTCTCTACGTCTTTAGTCTGAATCTGCGTCACTTGTTCTAGTTTTTCTGTCACTGTTTGTGTCTTTTCCTCTGACTTCACTGCTTCTTTAGCCTCTGTGTGGAGTGATTTTCTCCGCTCTGACCTGCTCTAACTTCATCTCTACGTCTTTAGTTTGGATGATTCGTTCTAGTTTCTTTGGTTTTTCTGTCGTCTGTGCTTCTGTCTTCGCCTGAACTCTCTCCACTGTCACTTCAGCTTCACTTTTAACTTCAGAAATCTGGTATTTCTGACTGGTTCTGACTTCTTCTGCTTCTTCTCGTCTCGTCGGTGTTTCTGTCACAAACTGCTCAAAGATCCGGGCTTTTCTCTTCTCGTCCGCACAGATCAGTTCTTCCGTTTGGACTTGGATTTGTAAACGTTCTCCGGCGGATTCTGAAGTGACTTAAGAAGAATAAGATTGAAAAGGCTTTTGCACTCTGACGAATGCAGCAGCAGAAGAAGAAGAGGAAGAGACTTAAACACAGACAGAAGAGACTTAAACACAGAACAAACAGACGAGAGAAGAGACGTAAACAGAAGACAGAGGGAAGAGAAGAAGGGTCGGTACCTTTGGGGGAAACTCTTCTGCTTCGGATGCAACGTCACTGAAAGTCGTTCTTCTGCTGCGACTTTAGAAGAAACAAGAATCACAATCACAAACACAAACAGACGAGTGAAGAGAAAGAAAAGACTAAAGAAAGAGAGAAGAGTTTGTGTCCAGACTCAAACTGGATCTGAACTCACAACAGTCAAACATAAAGTCTTATATCCTCATGGAACAAGTCTAAAATATTCACTCAACGTTTGTACGAGGTTCTGTCTAAACCTTTGTTCTGTCTGGACCAGTCACAGTCTTCTTTTACAGCAGAGGTGTCGAACTCATGTTGACAAAGGGCCACATTGGCATCTTGATTGTCCTCCAAGGGCCGGTTGTAACTAAAATGAACCTTACTAATCTTTGACGTTTGCAAATAATAGTTGTATTTGATAATTGTATATTATATGAAGGGACATTTAGTGAATACACAGCTGCATTAGTCTGAAGAATGACTGACTCTTTAAGTTTCAGACAAATCTTTTCTTTAGGTTAAGACACTCAGATTACTCCTGGCACTAATATAAGATTTAAGTAAACCTTTATAGGACCTTGAGGGCCAGATAAAATGAGGTGGAGGGCCGCATCTGGCCCCGGGCCTTGAGTTTGACATATGTGTTTTACAGAGACAGTAAAATAAAATACACGAAACTGATTATTAAATATATTTTTTAGAGATCAACCATTTTTCTTGGGTCGATACTGATGCCGAGTTTAACAATGACAGATTTTCTTATTTTGTAAAAACACAGCTGAGATGAGAGAGTCTATCCAAAAAAGAAAAAATTCAATCTAAACTATTCTTTTATTTCATTGTTTAATGAAACAACATGTTCCAGAACATTTGAAAGAGTAATTAAAGAAAGTGTTCCTTTTCAAACACAGCAAAACAGAGAAATATAAAACAAACTGGATCATCAGATCTGATCTGATCACTGTGACGACTGTTCAAACAATATCAGACAAAAAAAGACTAAAAGAAAAATATAACTATCGGCCGGCCAATATATCGGCCTATCTCTTTTAGCTCTTATTGGTTGAATTTGCTGTTTGCTGTGTGAAGTGTTTCTGTATTTTCATTGAACAGCTCCAGGAAGCAGTGTAAATAATAAAATAACAACAAAATATATTTTAAAAGATCCTCTGGGGCCTGAGGCAGGGTTTGGGCCCTGGACCAGAGGTTGGGAACCCCTGGAGTTAACTGGTTTATTTGAAACATTTAGTTTAATAAAGCTTCAGGTTTTGGAGAGGAATCGTCCAAACTCAGCAAACGTCAAATCTAGAGTCTTTGTCCCAGAGCGACTCTTTCACTAACTCTGATGTTCTTCTGCGCAGAGCTTGTTCCCACTTCAGAATCAGAAACTACAGAGTCTCAGACAAACATATAATAGTTTGTGTCCAAAGAGAAAGATTTTAGTTCGACTGAGTTGAAGAGAAACTGTCTGTGATCAGATAAAACAAACTCAGACTGAATAAAACTGTTTCTTTACTAAAGTTAAACCTGTTTGTAACGTAAAGACGAGAAGAGGACGAGTCTGTAACTGTCCTGAGGTAAAGGAGAAGAATCAGACTCTGACACAGGGAGAACATGCAAACACACAGGGACCCTCTGACTGTGAGCTACAGAGCTAACCACTCTGAAACACCAGCTGCTCTCAGGGGTCAGAGTTCAGAAGCAGTTTGGAGTCTGTTCACAAGAGAAAAGATCTGTCTGCGCTCTGATTGGTTTACCTGTGACTGTGGGCGGGGCTTGCACTGTGACGTCACCAGGCCACGCCCTCTCGTCTTCAAAGGCTTTTCAAGAATCAAAGAAAAGATTTACACAAAAACCAGACTTTTACACAAACACGAGAGAGTCACCTGAACCAAGGGTAAGAGAGGGTAATAACACTTAATAAACACTTAATAAACGTGGAATAAGCACAGGTAAAAGTCACAAGAGACTGATCACGTTTAAAGAGAGAAGAATGTTAGTTTAACTGTAAAAAAGTGATGGACGTTTAAGTGGTTTATTGAGTTTAAACCGATCGATAAAGCGAGTTATTGACGACACGTAACAGACGCTTCACTCGCAGAGGCAGCAGCAGCGTCACGTCGACATAAAATACGAGTTTTTATGGAAGGAAGGAGCGACCTCAAACTTCTGAGGCAAAGTTTGGGAAATGTTTGAGAAGCAAAAGTTTGAGAAGGAAAAGTTTGAGAAGCAAAAGTTTAAGAAGCGAAAGTTTAAGAAGCAAAAGTTTAAAAAGCGAGACAAAGAAACGAAGCAGAAGAAGAGACACAAAGACAGGTGCAGCTCTGACAGGTTCTGACAGGTGCAGAGAGACTGACAGGTGCAGACAGGAGCAGAAGAAGAAGCAGTAGAAGCAGCAGGAGCCTGATGATGAATACCTGGCGTCCGGGTCGACTCCACGTCCGTCCTCTCCCGTCGTCTCGTCCATCTCTTTCTGTCTGAGTCTGTGTGAGGAAACACCGGTCAGACGTATAAGGGCGTGAGGGCGGGGTTAAAGGCGTGTGAGAGGGCGGGGTTAAAGGCGTGTGAGAGAGAGGGGAGGGGCTAAGCAGGTGAGGGAGGAGCCAGGAAGCGTTTGTGTGAGGAAAGACTGGTCTGAGTCTGGCTGTTTAAGAGCGAGAGGGGCGGGGTTAAGGGTGTGAGGGGCGGGGTTAAGGGTGTGAAGGGCGGGGTTAAGGGCGTAAGAGGGGAGGGGCTTAGCGTGTGAGGGGCGGGGCTAATGGTTAGTGAGGGAGGGGCAGGTTTGAACCAGTTTAAGACAAAAAGCTTCGGTGGAAGATTTAAGAACAAAACAGAGAAAGAAACAGATAAAAACAGACAAATCTGGAGAAAATTGACTCTTAAGTAAAAATTATGAGACAAACAAGAACATCTGAGACGTTTAAAGTGAAGATGAGTGAACGAGGAAAGGAACGAAGAAGCATCTAAGGAAGGAACTAAGGAAGGAACAAAGGAAGGAACTAAGGAAGGAACTAAGGAAGCAAGTGAAGAAGCAAACTCAGATTCAGAAAGAAAAACAAACTAAACATTGAGAGTTGAGGAGGTGAAAGGAAGTTTAATAAGCAGCTAGGAAACGAGGAGACAAGGAGAAGGAGACGAAGACACTGAGGACAGATGGAGAGAAGGATGGAGGACATTTACAAAGACAGAGCAGAAGTTTTATAAAAGCATCAGAGAAGAACTGGAGACTTCTAAAGCAAAGACACAGAGACACTGGTCCTACATGAGAGGACACTGTCTCATACAGAGGACAGATAGGTGAGGAGAGAGGACAGACAAGTGTGAGGACAGCTGTAAGTGTCCTACAGGTGTGAGTGTCCTACAGGTGCAGAGGGACAGGTGTGAGTGTCCTACAGGTGTGAGTGTCCTACAGGAAGGAAGTTAGAGAGTCGTCAGGGTCTTACAGATGTTTAGGACAAGTTTGGGACAGTTTTTGGACATGTCTTACCTCCCACGATGAGCTCAGCGTTGGAGATGTTTGTGTTTATGTGTTACAGATTTTTTTGGACAGTTTTAGGACAGGTTTAGGACAGGTTTAGGACAGGTAAACAGTTTTTACCTCCCATGATGAGCTCAGCGTTGGAGATGTTCGTGTGTGTGTGTTACAGATGTTTAAGACAAGCTTAGGACAGTTTTAGGACAGTTCTGAAGCGTCTCCTACCTCCAACAACAAGCTCGGCGTTTTTGTGTTTGAGATGTTTTAGGACAGGTTTAGGACAGTTTTGGGACAGATAAGACGGTCTCTTACCTCCCACGATAAGTTCAGCATTGGACATGTGTGTTTGTGTGTTTTAGGACAGGTTTGGGACAGGTTTTCGGAGTCTCTTACCTCCCACGATGAGCTCGGCGTTGGAGATGTGTGTTTGTGTGTGGTATAGATGTATTTGGACAGCTTTAGGACAGCTTTAGGACAGGTTTTGGACACATTTGAAGCGTCTCCTACCTCCCACGATGAGCTCGGCGTTGGAGATGTTCGTGTGTGTGTTTTGGGACAGGTTTAGGACAGGTTTGGGACAGGTTTTGGACACATTTGAAGCGTCTCTTACCTCCCACGATGAGCTCGGCGTTGGAGATGTGTGTATGTGTGTTTTAGGACAGGTTTAGGACAGGTTTAGGACACGTCTTACCTCCCACGATGAGCTTGGCGTTGGAGATGTGTGTGTTTGTGTGTTATAGATGGTTTTGGACAGGTTTTGGACACATTTGAAGCGTCTCTTACCTCCGACGATGAGCTCGGCGTTGGAGATGTGTGTATGTGTGTTTTAGGACAGGTTGAGGACAGGTTTAGGACAGATAAGACGGTCTCTTACCTCCCACGATGAGCTCGGCGTTGGAGATGTGTGTATGTGTGTTTTAGGACAGGTTGAGGACAGGTTTAGGACAGATAAGACGGTCTCTTACCTCCCACGATGAGCTCGGCGTTGGAGATGTGTGTATGTGTGTTTTAGGACAGGTTTAGGACACATTTGAAGCGTCTCTTACCTCCGACGATGAGCTCGGCGTTGGAGATGTTCGTGTGTGTGTTTTGGGACAGGTTTAGGACAGGTTTGGGACAGGTTTTGGACACATTTGAAGCGTCTCTTACCTCCCACGATGAGCTCGGCGTTGGAGATGTGCGGCCCACACACGATGCGGTAGTTCCCCTCGTCGTTCAGGTCACACTTGTTGACTTTGAGCCAGTGTTTGTCTCCGGTGGAGCCCATGTCGTACTTGTCTCCTTTCTCCAGCTTCTGCGTCCCTTTGTACCAGCTCAGGCCGATCTCCGGGTAGTTTATACTGATGTTGCACTCGAAGACGGCCGAGGAACCCAGTCCGACCGCCTGGTCCGCGATGTCGTCTGCAACACTCACCGGCTGGAGACAAAAAACAGATAAAACATTTAAACTAAAGCCACAGATATAAAACATTTAAACTAAAGCCACGTTCACCGGCTAAAGATAAAACAACACCTAAACTAAAGAATAAAACACTTAAACTAAAGAATAAAACACTTAAACTAAAGAATAAAACACTTAAACTAAAGAATAAAACACTTAAACTAAAGAATAAAACATTTAAACTAAAGAATAAAACATTTAAACTGAATAAAAACGTCCCTGGCTGCAGACACAAGTATAAAACCCGACGTCTGGTTCAAACTAAAGTCTGACCTCAGTTCCAGCTCTTGACTCCATCTGCTGGATGAAACGAGACATGACGTCCTCCTCCACTGCTCCTCCGTGCTCCACCTCCTGTGAACACACAGCCAATTAGGTTTCTGTATTTAATTCTTTCTGTAACAGTTTCTGAAGTTGCTCCAGTTTGAACAGTTTAAAGACACAGTTTATATTTACGCCTGATGCCACAGAATCTTCTGTCGTCTAAATACAAGATGTTTTATTTTATTTTATTGATTAGTATCGTCTCAAAGACCATCCCACATGTCCTTGAGCTGAGCCTTCTCTGTTGTACATGTTTTAATTATTTGTTTATTTATTTGACAGGGACAGTACTAAACATTGCTAATAGAAAGTAGCCGATGTCCATGTCCAGATTAGTGTTCACACTGTTGTCTTTCCTTAAGCCAGCATTTGAGTTTTGTGGAGAAAAGTTTAAGTTCTGATGGAGACAAAGAGTTCCATAACCCCGAGTTCACACTGCCTCCAGTCCAGATCCAGGTCCAGATCCAGGTCCAGATCCAGGTCCAGATCCAGGTCCAGATCCAGGTCCAGATCCGCCTGGGTCCGGTCGTCACTCACACTGAGACCAGAATACACATGTGTATGTACAGACTCTGCTGGCCTCTGAGACACGAGTTCACAGGGATTCACGCTCAACTTGGGAGTTTCGGAGGAGTTTACGTGATCTCTGACACATGGATATGTAAACAAGGAACACTTGCGCCGTGTTTTGGGCTTATTTCACGTCACGTCATTTTCTGTTGGATTTTTCGCCCACAGTGTGTAAGTACGGAACGTTTATTTACCTCCTGTGTGTTCAATAGTCGTGTTTATGTCGAGCATTTTGCCGTATTTGTTGTAGCAGCAGAAACGTAATGTTTTTACCTTAAAAACCACCAGATTCACTTCACCCGCGAGCGCTTGGTTTCCTGTTTGTCGTGTCTTGTTTTCACAACTTCACCAAAAAGGCTCCGGAGCGCTCCAGCAGTAAAAAATCCATTGAAACGGAAACGATCCGGACGACCGGAGCAGAGTACGGACCGGATCCAGTGTGAGTACGGCGTAAGTGTGAAGCTTTGACCCAGAGCCTTTTCACTCTACAGTTTCCTCTGGTCCAGCTTGTGTAGACGTACATGGTCCAATCATACGGAAACAGATTAAGGTTGTCTTTATGGTCTTAGTCATTTTTCTTACATGAGACTCAAATTTCAGCTCAGGATCCAGAACAACCCCCAAATATTTGAATTCCTTAACATCTGCTATATCATTTGTATCCATTTTTATTTTAGGTTTTTAGTGTTTTTCCGGTTTCCATGTTTTTAGTGTTTTCTCACCAGTTTCCTTCTCTCTCTCTCTTGTACATGTTTTTAGTGTGTTCTCACCAGTTTCCTTCTCTCTCTCTCTCTTGTACATGTTTTTAGTGTGTTCTCACCAGTTTCCTTCTCTCTCTCTCTCTCGTACATGTTTTTAGTGCGTGTTCTCACCGGTTTCCCGCTGAGCTGGGCCTTCTCTCTCTCTCTCTCTCTCTCGTACATGTTTTTAGCGTGTTCTCACCGGTTTCCCGCTGAGCTGGGCCTTCTCTCTCTCTCTCTCTTGTACATGTTTTTAGTGCGTGTTCTCACCGGTTTCCCGCTGAGCTGGGCCTTCTCTCTCTTGTACATGTTTTTAGTGCGTATTCTCACCGGTTTCCCGCTGAGCTGGGCCTTCTCTCTCTTCAGAAACTCGATGGCCTGTAGAATAGCTCGATAGTCGTAGATCTCGTGTTCTCTGAGGATTCTCTCGTAGTCTTTGGGGTCGTGACCTCTGAGCAGATCCACGATGTCCACGTCCTCGCGTTTGGGACTCTTCTGCTTCGACGGCGTCCTAGAAACACACACAGGTTAAGTCAGATGCCCCGCCCAGAGCCTCGTCTCGTTCACAGTCTGAGGTTTGAGACTCGTGTGAGTTTGTTGTGAAGAGCCTCGTTCTGTCTGGATTTGTCCAAAGACACAAATACATGTGGAGAATGTTTGTAATAAGATCTGAACCTAAGTCTGGGCGATCTGGGAAAAAAATGGGGAAAAAATCAAAAATCTCAATTTTTGATTTGATTTTGTTTAACCTTTTCAAAAACAAATGAACAATGCAATTCATGAACATAAACCAAACAAAAACTTTTAATGTTTCCCATTTATTAGATGTTTTTAAACTATAAATCAATATTCTGCCTCAACCCACCACTAAATAACTGACGATTCGATTAGATTTGATCTTGAGATCTCGATTCTTTGATTAATGACCCAGTCAGACTTGAAAGTCTCTTCAGAAAAACACTCTACAGACTCTTTCAGTTCACTCGCTCTGCTCCAACCTCTGTGCCTCTGTGCACGAGGGGATTTGTGCACGAGGGGATTTGTGCACGAGGGGATCTGTGCACGAGGGGATTTGTGCACGAGGGGATCTGTGCACGAGGGGATCTGTGCACGAGGGGGTTTGTGCACGAGGGGATCTGTGCACGAGGGGATCTGTGCACGAGGGGATCTGTGCACGAGGGGATCTGTGCACGAGGGGATCTGTGCACGAGGGGATTTGTGCACGAGGGGATTTGTGCACGAGGGGATTTGTGCACGAGGGGATTTGTGCACGAGGGGATTTGAAGTCTTGATCTGCACCAAACTCAAACTTTCAGAGAACGACATGAGTGAGACACACAGTTTAAGTCAGATGCCCTGCCGTAGGTCTCAGGACAGACCGCGTTTGTGTCTGTGTCACGTGAGTAAAGTCAGTTTTGACCAAAAGCAGCAGTTTCTTGTGGATACAGAACCGTTTACCCTGTGGTTAGGCTGCACAGATACTGTGACAGTCTCTGGATCCGGAGCACAAACTTTTCTTTTAACCTTATTTGTGTTGCATCTGAAACATTTATTTGTGATAAAATAATAATGAAACAGAAAAGACAGAAGAATAAACTTGTGTGATGCATCTGAAAATGTTCTCAGGCACTTCAAACACATGTCAGCACCTCCACAAGGGAAAAGGAAACCTCTGCAGGGCCCAGCTTGGCCCCCAGGCCACTCTTTGTCACAAACACATACAGTTCTTATTTTGAAAGTTGAGACTGAAAAAGTTTAAGATGAAAACTAGAGAAGAATTCTGTAGTGTCCTAATAACAGTTATTAACACAAACTTTCACTTGGATCTGAAGAATATTTGGAGTTTGGACAAGGTCACTTAAACCTGGAATCTGCAGCTTCTTCTCGTGATGGTCACATTGTTTTGTCTCATGTTTCTAGCGAGTTAGATCAGACTGTTTGGTCTGGTGTTGTGTCTGGTGTTTAAGCGTGTTAGATCAGACTCACTTCTTCAGCGTCGCTCTGAAGTCCCCAGCTCCTCCCAGCTCCTCCTTCTTGGTCACCGTCAGGTCGGCGCTGCTCTGATTGTCTCGTGTCTTTGGCGTGTTGTGTCTGGTGTTTGTCTGGTGTTTGTCGGTGTTTGTCTGGTGTTTGTCTGGTGTTTGTCTGGTGTTTGTCTGGTGTTTGTCGGTGTTTGTCTGGTGTTTGTCGGTGTTTGTCTGGTGTTTAAGTGTGTCTTTAGTGTGTTAGTTTAGACTTACTTCTTCAGCGTCGCTCTGAAGTCTCCGGCTCCTCCCAGCTCCTCCTTCTTGGTCACCGTCAGGTCGGCGCTGCTCTCGATCTCTCCGTGTTTGTTCGTGGCGACGCAGCGGTACTGTCCGGCGTCGGAGCGCGTGACTTCGCGGATTTCCAGACGAGCGTCCAAACCTTTCTGTTCCACCGACACTCGGCCGCCGTGAGTCACCTGACGCCACTTTCCCTTCATCCACTTCACGCTCGGGATCGGGTCTCCGCCCAGTTTGGCGATGAACGTGGCTGTGCCCTCTGAACATCGGAGAAAGAGAGAAAGAACAGGGAGAGAGGAGGGATGAAGTGGATTAAAACCAGTTGAAGCATAAAGTCTTTTTGTGCTGAACATTGTGACGTCAGAAGCAGCTGTGACCAAAGTCAAAGGAGGAGAAAAGATTAGTTTGTTTATCAGCTCAAGAAACAGAACAAAAGTCAGTCTTAAGTGTGTCAAAAGTAGGTCTAAATCTGGTCTAAACCAAGTCTTAACCTGGCCTAAAACTGGTCTTAACCTGGCCTAAAACTGGTCTAAAACAAGTCTTACTCTTCTCAGGAGCAGAGACAGTTCAAAGTTGGTATAAATCTGGTCTAAATGTAGTTTTACGTCAGTTTTTTGTGGTAGTCTAAATCAGGTCTTACTCTCAGGGCAGAGGTGGTCTATCGTTGTTCAAAAGTTGGTCCAAAGCTGGTCTAAACTCAGTCTAAACCTGGTCTAAATTAGGTGTTAATCTGGTCTTAATCTCAGGGTCAGAAATGGTCCTAAACTCTTTCTAAACCTGGTCTAAACTCTGTCTAAATCAGGTCTAATTTAGGTCTAAATCCAGTCTAAAATGACTCTTACTCTCAGGAGCAGAGATGGTCCTAAACCCGGACTTAACCGCGTCTAAAGCCGGTCTAAAGCCGGTCCAAACCTGGTCTAAACTCGGTCTAAATCAGGTCTAAATCAGGTCTAATTTAGATCTTACTCTCAGGGGCAGAGATGGTCCTAAACCTGGTTTAAAGTCGGGCTAAACTCGGTCTAAATCAGGTCTAAATCAGGTCTTACTCTCAGGAGCAGAGATGGTCCTAAACTCGGTCTACAGCTGGTCTAAATCAGGTCTAAATCAGGTCTAATTCAGGTCTTACTCTCAGGAGCAGAGATGGTCCTAAACTTGGTCTAAACTCGGTCTAAATCAGGTCTAAATCCAGTCTAAAGTGAGTCTTACTCTCAGGAGCAGAGATGCTTCTGGGCTCTTCCACAAAGAACAGGTTGTCGAGGCGTTTGGCCGGCGCAGGAGCAGCAGAGGGCGCTGTTTCAGCAGGAGCTGCAGCGGGAGCTTTAGTGCCAGAGTCTAAAGAAGAAGAAGAAGAAGAGACTCAACATTACAAACCACGAAACTTTAACTTTACCGAAGCTCTGAAGTTATCCACATCACTCTGACTGGAACTACAACTTTACCTAGGCTTCAACAAAGAGATTCAGCAATAACCCTGAGAATAGACCTTTTTAATCCTCTGTAGTCCCGGTCTAATCCCCCTGTGGACCCAGTAAACCCCTTTAGACCTTATAATCTGGTTGTCATCCCGCTCAAGACCCAGTAAACCCCTGTAGTCTGGTTATAATCCTGCTCTAGACCCTGTAGTCTGGTTATAATCCGTGTTTTACCTCTGACAGTGACCCTGGCCTTGCAGCAGACCCTGCCCAGCCCCTGTAAACCCCTGTAGTCTGGTTGTAATCCCGCTCTAGACCCCGTAAACCCCTGTAGACCGATTACAATCCTTGCCGTACCTCTGACAGTGACCCTGGCCTTGCAGCAGACCCTCCCCGGCCCCTGTAAACCCCTGTAGTCTGGTTCTAATCCTGCTCTAAACCCTGTAAACCCCTGTAGTTTGGTTCTAACCCCTGTCGTACTTCTGACAGTGACCTGGGCCTTGCAGAAGTTGGACCCGCTGCCGTTGCTGGCCTTGCACAGATAATCTCCGGCCCCTGTGAAACCCTGTAGTCTGGTTCTAGTCCCCCTGTAAACCCCTGTAGTCTGGTTGTAATCCTGCTCTAGACCCTGTAGACTGGTTATAATTTGTGTTTTACCTCTGACGATGACTCTGGCCTTGGAGCAGACCCTTCCCAGCTCCAGTAAACCCCTGTAAACTGGTTCTAATCCCTGCCGTACCTCTGACAGTGACCCGGGCCTTGCAGAAGTTGGACCCGCTGCCGTTGCTGGCCTTGCACAGATAATCTCCGGCGTCCGTCTTGTTGCAGCCGCTCACTTCCAGCAGAGCCGTGCCGTTGACAAAAGTGATGTTTGTGTTTCCGGAGGATCTGAGCTCGCGTCTGTCCTTCATCCACTGGACTGTGATGGGAGCTGAACCGGTCACCGAGCAGCGCAGGGCGATCTTCTCTCCCTCTGCCACCGACACGGGCTTCAGCGGAGACGTGAACTGAGCGGAGCTCCGGATTCTGAACAAAGACAGAAGAGAACAAGGACAGAGTTAGTGTTTGTGTTCCACTGCATCTTCATTATTAACAGATCAAATAAATGCTGGCCATGAAAAGTCAGACTGATGCAGGACTCAGGACTGACTTGAACTGTGCTGAGGCTGGTCTGATACGACTCTCCAGAGAGACACCCACCTCACCTGGAATGGTGAAGCTGTTCTTTCAGACGGTCTTTAGATTCTCTCAGGACTTTCTGAGGACTGTAACAGAACTACCTTATCTCTAAGCCTTTGCCTAACACACAGACACTGACTGACAGGTCTTCAAACTCTCTCTGGAAGTTTTCAGAACTATAAACCTCAGACTTTATTGAGGCTGGTCTTGCAGGAGGTCTCTAGACTCTCTCAGGACTGTTCTAAGTCTTGTTCTTACCTGACACACTGAGGCGGGTCTTGCAGGCGATCTTTCCAGCCTGGTTCTAGGTCTCAGGACTCACTCTGGACTGTTTTAAGTCTCGTTCCTGATCTCTGGACTATTTTAGGACTGTTATAAGTCTTGTTTTTACCTGACACGCTCAGGCTGGTCTTGCAGGCGGTTTCTGGACTGTTCTAGGACTGTTCAAAGTCTCATTCTTACCTGAAATACTCTCTTTCCGGCCTGGTTCTTCATCTTTAGGCTCTCTCTGGACTCTTTCAGGACTGTTCTAGGTCTTTTTTTTACTTGAAATACTCAGGCTGGTCTTGCAGGCGGTCTTGCCGGCCTGGTTCTTGGTCTCTGGACTGTTTTAAGTCTTGTTCTTGGTCTCTAGACTGTTTTAGGACTGTTCTAGATCTCGTTCTTACCCGACACACTGAGGTTGGTCTTGCAGGCGGTCTTGCCGGCCTGGTTCTTGGTCTCTGGACAGTTTCAGGACTGATCTAGATCTCGTTCTTACCTGAAATACTCAGATTGGTCTTGCAGGCGGTCTTTCCGGCCTGGTTCTTGGTCTTTGGACTGTTTTAAGTCTTGTTCTTGGTCTCTAGACTCTCTTAGAACTAGGGCTGCACAATATATTGAAAAAATATCGATATCGCGATATTGACACGTGCGATATCCATATCGCAAGGATGTGCGATAATTTCTTACATTTTTATGCATTATTCATCCGTTTTTAGTGCGGAGTGGTTTGACTCCGGCGCCACCTTAAGCGCGCCACCTTAAATCTGCTGCTGCCGCTTAGCTAGCTAGAGCGAGGCGCAGTGAATGATGGGAACTACTACTGTAAACAGATGAAAAGATGAGCGCAGACAAAAGCAGCAAACTCCTTTATCTAAAACCACTGCATCCCGACAATTCTGGACTATTTCTTTACAAGACGACAAGTGTTTTTCTATCATGTCGACGGCTCAAAACAGAAGCTACATTGAGGCGAAATACAACTGCAGCCGCTTCCAGCAACCTCACAAGGACCAGCGTAAAGTTTCTTTACTCTTCAATCTCCTCAAACTGATCCGCTAGAATCCGGAAAACCAAAGGAAAATTCACAGGCTGTGGCGTTTTGATTCCAGCGTGTTATGTCTTTGGTTAACGTTAGCTGTGAGTTAGCATATTATCACTGCTAACAACGGGTCTATTGCTAACAACTCGGCACAACCAAACCATAAACCACGGAGCAAATGGATTAAACGCCACTCTGTTCAACTTTCCTTCGCCTCAGCATCATCTCAAAAGTAAGTCCTGCGTGTGTAAATGTAATTATGTGTGTGTAGCAGGCGTGTGTGTAATACCTGTGTGTTTAGCGCTGCGTTCTCGTCTTCTTTTTCTCTAAAAGAACGACTCTTGTGGCTCGTGATGGTTTAAACCGCTCAAAAACTATAGTTGTGATAAAACTGTGACCTGTCAGGCACGTTTAATACGACGCACAAGCTAATCTTCACTTCACAGACAGACGTGAAACGTGTGTAAAGGTAGCAACTGTGGTTGCCAGATTTTCAGAGTAACCAGCAACTAAGCCTTTAAAAAAAGCATCCTAAAACATGACAGCGCTTCAATAAAAATAAGTTAATAACATAATTAAGCAATTACAAAGCCACAGAACGTGTGCTGTTTATATGCACATTGTTTTAATAGTGCAATAACGATTTAAAATAAATGCACAGAGAATTTCTTAAGTGAAAAATAAATATCGCAAAAATATCGATATCGCAATCTCAGAGCCCATATCGCATATCGCATAAATTTTCAATATCGTGCAGCCCTACTTAGAACTGTTCTAGATCTCGTTCTTACCCGACACACTGAGGTTGGTCTTGCAGGCGGTCTTGCCGGCCTGGTTCTTGGTCTCTGGACTGTTTTAGGACTGTTCTAGATCTCGTTCTTACCTGAAATACTCAGGTTGGTCTTGCAGGCGGTCTTGCCGGCCTGGTTCTTGGTCTCTGGACTGTTTTAGGACTGTTCTAGATCTCGTTCTTACCTGAAATACTCAGGTTGGTCTTGCAGGCGGTCTTGCCGGCCTGGTTCTTGACGCTGCAGCTGTAAACTCCAGAGTCGCTGGCCACAGAATCCTTCAGAACCAGAACAGCCACGTTGTTCTCGAAGCTCATCTCGTATTTGTCCGAAGCGCTGATCTCTGCTCCGTCTTTGGCCCAGGTCACGTTCAGCGGCTGAGATCCAGAAACACGAGCTTCCAGACGCACCGACCTGCCCACGGCTTCCACCAGAGAGTCCGACGGCCGTTTGGTGAAGGTGGGAGGGACTTTACGCTCTGGAGACGACAGGATGGACAGAAGAGAGAGAGGGAGAGGTAACAGAGGAGAGAAAGTCAGATTTATGTTCGCAAAACTCAGTCTGACGAAACACAGAACACAGAACGAGAAACACAGAAACAACAAGATATTTACGAAATCGCATCGAGAAAAACCAGAACGCTTCAACAAATCCAGGAGCAAGTCAGAGTCGAGATGAGGAACGTGCAAAAACAGTTTACAGAGAGTCAAATCAGACAGATGAATCAGTCCAAATGTGTCTTAAACATCGAAGAACCAGCACAGACCAGAGAGAACATGCAACAGAGGACGAAAAACTGTTTGTAACGAGTCAAATCAGACAGAAACGGAACAAATAAATCAATCCAAATGTGTCTCAAACATGAAAGAACCAGCAGAGATGAGAGAGAACATGCAACAGAGGAAGAAAAACAGTTTATAATGAGTAAAATCAGACAAATGAATCAAACCAAATGTGTCTTTCAGCTTCAGACATGCTTCACCTCCATCGTTAAACATCGTAGAACCAGCAGAGACGAGAGAGAACATGCAACAGAACAAGAATAGATACAGTTTGAGTCAAATGGAACATATGAATCCAACAAAATCACAGACCATGGAGAGTTCATGCTCCGGACGGGCCAAGACAAAGATAAACCAGCTTAAATTTGATCCTTAAAGACACCAGAACATGCTTCCGTCCAGACATTTAGATGGAAACTTCAACAAAACAAAAGTACGACAAGTTCATCAAAGTTTCTCGTCCAATCACAAAGACTTTCCGCAGAAACAGGACAAACACAGACTCAGGACATAGAGGACATGCTCAAAAAGGCTGACGTAGAAAACCAGAATCAGAGACAAACTCTTCTATTTCTCTGCAGAGTCGTCGGAGAAACTCGTAAATCGAACTTTAACACGTCAGCACCAGAGATTTAAGGTAAGTTTAAGGTTTAAGAGAACGTTTATTAAGGATTTCAGGAACTTTTGTGGCTCTGGAACGAACAGTTTTTCACGTGTTTCATGGAGAACAGAAGGTTTTAAATCTGCTGGTGTGTAGATAGTTTAATCTGGCCTAATCAAAGGTTACCAGTACCAGCTGTTACCTATCGATACTCGGCAGCTGCAGTTTTAAACTATCGTACGCGACATGCAGGTGTTACTATCTCGATTTAGCTCGCGTCGCAGCGCAGGATTGTTAACCCTATCAAGACTCTACAGGCGAACATGCTAGGCCAGGTTGTGTTACCATATACCTGCTGGTTAATTTAGGTGCTCTGGTACGAGCTAGCTCAGGGCTGTTTACCTAGTGGCGTCTATGAGTGAGACAGTGTAGACGTGTTGTTACCTTTCGATTACAGCAGAGCTCCTAGCTGGGCTGATTGTAGATGGTCTCTACCCACCTACTTCGAAGCGCCGGACGCAGTACATCTCTGACATGTTAGTGCGTTAGTGACCCATCAGTCTCGCCACGTGCATGGTAAGATTACATCCTTCGATCACGCGGGGACCGGCGTTCGCTCAGGGCTGTGCTGTGACCCCTCTCAGTGTAAGCGTCAGGACAGCTGGTGCAGGACGTCACTGGACGACAGTCTCACGCGCAGTTTGTCGAGTTCTTAATGTTGGTCCTAGATACGTATTATGTGCGTTAACAGTTCGTTGCACACAGGTGGATCGATGGTGTTATACACGTGGCTCCAGTGTGACGACACTGGTTTTAGATCGGTAGGTCTGAGAATACATTACGCTCTCTTATCTGTTATACGTCGCTGCATATGAGCTCAATACTTTAGTGGTGCGCTCAGTCATTCTTTTTATTTCCTCTAATTGATACTGTTTATACAGACGTAGAGACTCTCTAGTGCAGGTGCTGTGACTCATATGTTTATACACTTAGTGTGGTTCAGGATGGCATATATATGGTCCGTTGTCCTTGACTCAAGTCTCGACTGTGTGTGAAACTTGCCGGTTCGTGTTAGGTCGGAGATTTGTTGCCCTATCGTTACGCGTATAACAATAATAAACGCTAGTGTTTCCCTTATCGTTTATTGCCCTCATGTCGTTGCACCTAGATCTGATCTCACGCCTCTGATTCGTCTCGATGGATTAGCTCATTCAGTTTCTGGCGAATGATTATCGAGTTAGAGGTGAGCTATTACAACTAGATCGAGCTATAAGCTTCCTATTCTCAAATGGCAGGTGGTGTTAGCACAAGTTATCTGGTCTCTTTGGACAAGTGTGGGTAGACAAATGGTGTTCCACGTGCCGCTGCCGCAGCGCCGAGTTGTGCAGATATGGACAAGGAATGTGTCCTTCGTTACCATAACTCCGAAATTGATTTCGGCGTACTAAGTTCTTGGCTATCAGAATGTTATGCCCTATCGTTAGTAATACAACGTCGCAGGCTCCTTGTTACTCTCTCTCGCGGCTAGAACCAGAAAATAGTCTCTCATATAATCCTTAATTAAAACATGTGTAAAGAGATAGTTGCTCTTGAATTAAATAACCTCTGAAGATCTTCTAGGTGTTGGTGCTCGTATGTGCTGTGCTATCGTGCGTCTGATTTACCTATCGTTACCTGACAATGACCTAGTGGGCTTATATATGGTTGGTTGGGCTGCTCTGTATTACGTGTAATCCACTGCTTGTACCTTGAAGTGTGTCAGGTGTGCTCTCAGGCGTGCCGGTGTCTCCGGACGTACGTAGGCTGTAAGTTAGCAGAAGTGTTACCGAGTAACATAAGGTGTGACCATCTCACTCTGGGACGCAGGAGCATGTGTTGTTCTTATATGTGCCTATCGTTACGCTCGCGCAAATTGAAGCATGGGCTGTTAACCTTAATCTGTTCTTAACTCTGTCGATCTCTCAGTCGCTGTCACGGTTCGCCTGGTTTGCCAGGGCGTTATTCGTTCATTTACTGTGCACGTGGGTACACTCAGTAGGTAATATTATTGAAGCTCGATAAACGCTTTTTTGAACCCCTCGTATTTCGTTAAACCGCTCGACAAGATACATGGTAAGTTATTTTCGTATGTGAGCTGCACATGTATGACGCGCTTGATTTGTTGTCCACACAATGGCTAGTGTGTGTTTCAGATCTACGCGCTCATAAGAGACAGATGACTGGCGTGGAAGATGGTAAGTATATCCTGTGAAATCGTTATACTGTCAGAACTCTAGATTGGTGTGGCGATTTGATAATGAAATAACATCGAGTATACTGTCTTGTGTACCAGATCAGAAGTCTTGAAGGTGTCGTGACCTCTCTTTATCTCGCTCTCGCTTGTCTACGTATCTACATTTGGGCTAGGTCGTTACGCTTCATCGATTTATTGTCAGTGACGCTCGTGCGTCATACGGAATTGTTCTTGCTTTTGGCGTTGTGCTCTGTAAAATAGATCAGATGACATTAAGAGATACGAGGATTAAACCACGTATGCTGTGTGACGCTCCAGCGCAGTATCTTTGAGAGAATAGGTTAAGCCCTCATTCTGTTACATCTAGCAAGTGCGACAACAGATAGATAATAACTACAATCGATATAATGACACCAATTTAGGACTTCTCAGTTTACGCATAATAGGCTCAGTTCGAGCTTATCGCCGTTATACACGTGATATTCAGTACTAAATAGAATGACGGCTGTTTTAACTCTTACTCGTTACTTCCTAGTCATATTGATGCCAAGTTGCTCGTCTCACCTATCGTATACAACTCAGAACTCACGCGAGGTCTAGGTGTCGCTGCCGGTTCTCAAGCAGCGGACGTTAGATGCGATGACATAGGTTATAAGCTCATATAAACAATAATCAGTGTACTTGTAAAGACTTCGGCCAGTAAGTGTAATCATAGTGTCGCTTTTGTCCCTAGTGCCTTTCTGACGATCTAACGCCGATTGTTGGTGGATGTCATTATCATGAGAGAGAAGAAGAATTGTTGAAGCCGTTTTAATGTTTCAGGAATAATTTAAATTTTATTTAACACCGGCAGGTGGCAGGTGGGTTAGTCCTATCGTTAGCGTGAGCAGTCGGGGCAGGTGTCGCGTGCCGTCGGGGGCGGGTTGCGGTTTATTGTGGGCAGGGTGTTAACCTATCGGTGTATGTTGACACGTGGAAGGTGGGTCGCTGCCGTCGCGTGTGGTGGGTGATGTGGCAGGAGTATTCCGGCTGAAGCGTTCTCTGGTTCGTTGTTTGAGGACGTGCAGGGCTTCGCAGCGCCCCACGTGGCTTGTTCCTCACGTTGTGTTACTGCGGGTTACGGAGGCCGAGGATCATGTTGTGTCGTCTGTTGGTCAGGTCGACGTGCGATTCGTTTCTCGTTTGCCGCTGTACGTGCACGTGAGGGTCAAAGAGTCGTCCCAGCTGAGTTGCCAGGTCGACATCTCGTGGAGAGTCCCTGACGACATCCGGCATACTCCGCATCCGTGCGTGTGAAGCGCCAGTATACTAATAGATGTGTTTATTAAATTGTGTGTATAATGATAAGTGGTGTTATTGTTTATTAGACTCAGGTTAAACATGGAAGTAATATATACGCTAGATACAACAAATTCGTGTGTATGCGCAAAAGATACTAGTCTCACACACGAGATTCAACGAATATGGATAGTACAAAAACTCGAGCTGAACTGCTAAGCGAGTGGCCGAGTGGTCCGACGACCACATGACTTTTTACTTTCTTGTCGTTCAGTAACAGAGAAAACGAGAAGAGATCACATGCCGTGTTGTGTAGAAAGAACACAAAGACGAAGGTCCGACTCACACACAAGAATACATAAAATGCGATCATACTCTATGATTTCTTTCTTAGTTTTATTATAACATGTTAAAAAAATTATGCCGGCTATGATTTTGTCTTCATCTGCTCCTAGATATCGTGGACAATTTAACAGGACAGATATAGTCAAGCTACAGTGAAACTTTAATTAAAACGATCACGAATCATGTTCATAATTAAGGATACACAGCCATGTCTTATTGTGACTGGTCACGTTGGCGTCGGTGCCATACAGGCAAGTGGAACACAACGCCCTTATAGTGATGCAAAGTCCCGCTCTCGATCTGAGGATTTCTTGTAAGAGTAAGTCTCATCATCTTACATATTCGGGCTAGTCTGCAATGTCAAACGACAATGGTAAGCGTGTGTGAACTTTCAGTCGCAACAAGACAAAGCTATCATCTCGTGTCTACGACCTGACGCTAACAGTTTGTGTTTGTTCTATCCCTTTCAGCTTGCTCTTGCAAACTTATACTACTATAGGAATCTCCCTAGCTGTTATCATGTCTCTTTCGAAGAAGTGTAGCAACTCTGTAGACTCGAGTATTATATTAAGGTCGGTGTTATTCTGATTTTCATACGGTTCGTACTCGTCTCAGCTATTCAGCTAAAAAACACTAGAGTATTACGTGTCTTGACGATTCATGAGCATGTTGACACGCTGCTGTCACGTAGAGCGCGGACTCTCAGTGTGTGTTTGCCTCTTAGCTCTCAGGATGTCCATGTTGGTGTACTAGCGGCTCAAGCTTTCCCGCTCTACCACAAAGTGCAACTAGATCTGTTTTTATCTCCGACTATCGGCGCAACTGGAAGGAGTCTGTATGCTTGTTACCCTTGTCTAGACTTGTCCGCGAGATGTGAGTAACTTAGTGTGTGGTGATATCACACAGACGGTTTTATCATAATCAACTGGCTTAATGCTCTTTGGTGTCTGTGAATGAGATCTCCATATATAGTGTGCCTCTTTAGCTGATACTCGTGAATATTGATCGTGTATAACTGGGATGATAAGAGTCTGCGAGTGTCTGCAGTGGTAAAAGACTCAGTTCAATGTGCTATGATACAGCATAGCGGCGTATAGTGCAGTTTTATACTTTTGACGCTACGCCAGACCTCCAAAAAAGCGTCACATCGTGCGTGTACTGATGGATGAATCAGGGTATTTATTGTTAGATCGCCCAACCACCAGCCTCACTGTCTCAGGTGGTAGGTCTCGAAGTCCGTCCACTGAGTAACATGCTCCCGTTCAGCCGCGTGTTGGGACTCGTCTCTATTATGAGAAGTCCGTGTGTATCACTAAACATGCGACTCATGTGACGCTGTCATGACTGCTTTGTTAATTCTTCAAGCGTCGACTCAGATCGTCTTATCGCATCGATATAACATAGCGTCACGGCAGCTCGTAACAAGCGTGTAGCCCGGATAGCGCGGACGATGAGACAGCTGGGGCAGGAAGCTTTTCTCCCCTATCGCCACTGCCTCTGGCTTGAATGCATAACGCTTATGCTTGGTAGTTTGCGTACGCTGCTTGTTGAACTCAGTAGTCTAAAGCGCTCGTTTTCAAGTATGCAGTCGTTACTAAGTGTGAACATACAGCGCTCGACAGGCGTCACGTTCTGTCTCACTGTTGTCTAGTAAGTCTATAGGCTGCTAATGCTAGTGCCATATATCAAGCGTGTACTCAGGTTGTATGAGAGTATCGCTCTCAAGCGTCGCGTGCTAAGACGTGTATTACCCAGGTGAACGGGCGTTTCATGCAACTTGGCCAGTGTTCAGGTGTCGCTTATCGCTTCCAGTGTCCCGTGTGTATCGCCCGCGTGTAGTATACTCGTGCGGTTTTGTACGAACATCGGTTTTCATGCGTAGTACGTCTGCACGTCAGTTTTAGCTCATTAAAAGTCAGATCAACGCACGTCTGATAAAGCCGATCCAGTTAACACCATATCAACTCGCTCGAGATATCAGGCAACAGGCGGACGGGGCATGTGGCGACTTTCCCTGGTCTCCCGTTAGCTTTGCTGTATTTTAGCGCTTTAGGTTGAGGTCAGTGTGTCTAAAGGCTGATCGGTAGCTATGACGTTAACACTCGTGTTTCTTATTTAGACCGGATATTGCTCTACACCTGGATAGTACCCATACGCTCAATAAAACATCCCGCTAGCTGTACGTTTGTCGCTAGCTCATACAGGTGATCAATCAAGCCTGCACGTGTATTGTATAGCAGCTACTTAGATAGTTAACACGTCTACCATACGTCGCAACTCTTCACTTTGTCACATGCGCTTCTAACACTATAGTGGCATGATTATCACAGATATCGCCAATCACTCGTTGCCTCGTAAGTATACTAAGCAACAGCGTTGGTGATGGATACTGACTATGCCACTTGCCATGTGAACACTACGTTAACACGCTTAACACCACGCGTTTAACATCGATAACAAAACACTAGGCACCAGCCACGGATGAAAAACAATATGTGTTGCGTCCGTCTGTGTAAGTGTTTTTTTAAAGCCGTGTCTCCGCGTTAGGCGTGTTACTAGTGTGACATAAGCGTGGCAGGCGTCCGTTCTGTCCCTGTTGCTGTAGTTTGGTGTTTGCGTGTTTCAGCGTGTCGTTATAGTGTTAAAGCGTGTCGTTAGCGTGTTACCTAGCGTCACATGATCGTGGCAGGAGTCAGACCCGTCCCTGTTGCTGATCTCGCAGCTGTAGTTTGGTGTTTGCGTGTTGTTATAGTGGTAAAGCGCGTTAAAGCGTGTTGTAAGCGTGTTACCTAGCGTCACATGAGCGTGGCAGGCGTCAGACCCGTCCCTGTTGCTGATCTCGCAGCTGTAGTTTGGTGTTTGCGTGTTGTTATAGTGGTAAAGCGTGTTAAAGCGTGTTGTAAGCGTGTTACCTAGCGTGACATGAGCGTGGCAGGAGTCCGTTCCGTCCCTGTTGCTGTAGTTTGGTGATAGCGTGTGTTAAAGCGTGGTGTAAGCGTGTTACCTAGCGTGACATGAGCGTGGCAGGCGTCAGACCCGTCCCTGTTGCTGATCTCGCAGCTGTAGTTTGGTGTTTGCGTGTTGTTACAGAGTTAAAGCGCGTTAAAGCGTGTCAAAAGCGTGTTACCTAGCGTCACATGGCAGTGGCAGGAGTCAGTTCCGTCCCTGTTGCTGATTTCGCAGCTGTAGCGCCCCTAGCCTCCTCTCGGTCTGCGTTCAGAACCTCCAGGACGCAGCTGCAGTCGGTGGTCTTCACGTTGTACTTGTACGAAGCCCAGATGGGTCGTCCGTCTTTCCTCCAGCTCACGCTCACTCGCTCCGACGCTCTGAAGGCCACGCGCAGCGACAGCGCCTCCCCCAGGCGGTACGTGGTGTTCTCCAGCTTACGCACAAAGTGAGGCGCTTCTGAGGGGGCACAGGTCAAAGGGCGTGTTAGAGGAGCAGAGGTCAGAGGGAAGGTTACACTGGAGTCAGAGTCAGATTCAGGGTGAGTCACAGTGTTAATAATCGTGATGTTTTAGCAGAAGAATGAAGTGTCTTTAGTTCTGTTTCACAAACTACAGATGGACAATAGTCGAGCTGCAACAAGTTCACGATTAATCACAACTTTAGTAATGGAGTCATCGTTAGCTGGTCTTTATAGTCGTGTTGTCTATGATCATACTTTTTGATTCGATATAAAGTTTTCCATTCTTGATACGAGTGGAAGTGCTACTGTCTTTCGTTAAGTCAACATTTTAGTCATAGTTTTTTGGTTGTTTAAATCTGAAGTGTTGTTCTAGTTGTTCTATGTTTAGTAGATACTTCTAAAACTTAGGGCTGGGCGATACAGACAAACATGTATATTTCGATATATTTTGTTCATATCTTGATATACGATATATATCTCAATATCGGCATTTTCTACGTGAAATAATCTTTCTAAGCCTTAAGAATGCCAATTAGAAAGTAGAAAGGTAAGTTTTCATTGAATAAATTAATTTTAGCGGTGCCTTTTGCTGAGTAAAACTAAATACTATGCTTGGCACAAGTTTATATTTTGACTATTACAACAACAAAAAAATGGAATTGATCTTCTCCTTCTCTTTGTCACTTTTTCTTTGTAACTGTAACTGCTTTAGCTCTTTTTCACAAGTGATGCAATATCTCGATATGTATGATATGGCAAAATTCATATCTTGTTCAGTAAATATCTTGATATACAATATACAATATAAATGTATTTATATATCGCCCAGCCCTACCAAAACTGTTAAAAAAAGGCCAAACTTGCTTAAATAAGCATTTAGATTGGATACTAGCTTTAGTATCAGTTTATATGTGACTTTTAAAAGGCCTACTTTCAACAATCTTATTATATAGAAGTTTCAAAATATTCCATGAGACTCTAAACAACTAATCGATTCATCAAAAGAATGATTGCCCAACTTATCGATGAGCACCTTAGTACCTCTCTTTGCGACTCTACACGTGACAAAAGCGTCTCTGGTGGTGTGTGTTAGTATGTAGCAGTAGTTTTTGGGTTTAGTCTCTCTCTTTGTGACTCTACACGTGACAAAAGCGTCTCTGGTGGTGTGTGTGTAGTATGTAGCAGTAGTTTTAGGGTTTAGTACCTCTCTTTGCGACTCTACACATGACGAAAGCGTCTCTGGTGGTGTGTGTAGTATGTAGCAGTAGTTTTTGGGTTCTGTACCTCTCTTTGCGACTCTACACATGACAAAAGCGTCTCTGGTGGTGTGTTTTTGGGTTTAGTACCTCTCTTTGCGACTCTACACATGACAAAAGCGTCGGAGTCACGGAGCTGCAGCTGTTGGACACGGTCACGCTGTACTTTCCCTGCGCCTCCTCTCGGTCGGAGTTCAGGACCTCCAGGCGGCAGGAGGAGGCGCTGGTTTTCACGTTGTACTTGTACGAGGCCCAGATGGGTTTGTCGTCTTTGGTCCAGGAGACGTAGATCCTCTGACTCCCGGAGAAGGAGCAGTCGAGGGCTAAAGGCTGTCCCAGAGAGAAGGAGGTGTCCCGCAGAGGAGTGAGGAAGGAGACGGGCTCTGAGGGGAGGAGGAGGTCAGGGGAGAAGCAGAGTTAGAGCGGGAACACTACTGCAGCTGAGTGAGTTTATGTTAAGACGACTACAGCAGCAGCAGATGAATGAAGCAGGTGTAAATGTGTTTCTGAGAAGCTTCTGAATCTGTGTCTCTGGTTTGATTGTTCCACCAGACAGAGTTGTGTCAAACCTTGTGTTACTCGCCTTGGAGTGTTCTAGAGGCCGACCTAAATGTCAGTGCTCATGTAACCAAAGTAACTCAAGCTGCATTTTATCATCTGAAGAACATAGCAACGATTAGACATTTCCTAAATAAAAACGATGCCTTCATTACTAGTAGAATCGACTACTGCAATGCCATTCTTACTGGTCTTTCCAAAAAGAATATACATCGTTTACAGCTTATTCGTCTTTTAACTTTCACTAGAAAGAGAGAAAAAACTTCAGAACTGATTTTAAAGGAGACCATTCTGTCAAATTCACTTTTCTAAGTTTCAACCTTGTTATAACGGCTTTCTTTAGTTTAGTCAAGTTATATTTGAATTGATTCATACATGTTGCTGGAGCTGCAGCTCAAGTGTCTCACCTACCACCTAGCCCTCCCACTGTTTGGATTTACTTGTTAAGGTTAAGGTTAAGGTTAAGTATACTTTATGTCCCGTAGGGAAATGTGTCCTCTGCATTTGACCCTGGATCCTTCAATGCTCTGGGGCATCTCCTCAGGACATGATCGCTGCAGTGCAGCGCTCGGGGACACATCTCCAGATGTTGTTACTACCGTAGCTGGAGGATTTTACCCTAACATGCATGTTATTGGTTGGGGGGAAACCGGAGTGCCCAGAGGAAACCCACCCAGACACGGGAGAAACATGCAAACTCCACACAGAAGGCCCGGCCCGTGCGGGAATCGAACCGCGACCTTCTTTCTGTGAGCAAGAGCGCTAACCGCTCAGCCACCGTGCTTGCTTGTTATAATTCAAAAGATTAAAACTCAAAATGAAGCATATACGGTTCAAAACTGTCCCAGAGACACTTTACAACAATAAAAAACAGTTTCAGTTTATTACTAAATAGTTGGAAAAACACAATAGGTCTGGTTTAACAGTCACTGGGTTGATATAAAGAATGAAATGTTATAATTTCAGAGACTGTTAGCCTGGAGCAGGATTAGATATGAGTCTGCTGGGATTAGCTCAGTATTAGCTTCGTGTTAGCAGTGTTACCTAGCTCCACGTCGGTGCTGCTGCTGTTGGAGATGTGTTAGTAGTTAGCTCAGAGTTAGCCGGTGTTACCTAGCTCCACGTCCGGCGCTGCCACTCCGGGCCTGGCTGCTGCGGTTGGAGATGCGGGCAGCTGTAGCGCCCCCTGGCCTCCTCGCGGTCGGCGTTGAGCACCTCCAGGACGCAGGAGCGCTCGGTTCTCTTCACGTTGTACTTGTACGAGGCCCAGATAGGGTTTGTGGTCTTTGCTCCAGGAAACGTGGATGTTGGAGAGCCGCTGAAGCTCACGGACAGAGACAGAGGTTTGCCCACGAGGAAGGTCCTGTCCTGCAGCGGGCGAGTGAAACGGACCGGCTCTGAACGCAACAACAACACACGCAACAACAGGAGAAAGGGTTAGAGGAGTTAGAGCTAGAACTGAACGCAACAACAGGAGAAGAACTCAACCAGAGAGACACCAACAACCACAAGAGAGAGACGGAGGTTTGCTTTGCAGAGAGTGATGTTCTGGAGTAAGTTAAACGCACCGACTCTGAACGCAACAACAACACGCAACAACAGGAGAGAGTTAGATCTAGGGCTGCAACAACAGGAGAAGAACTCAACCAGAGAGACAGCAGCCACAGAGAGGGAGGTTTGCCTTGCAGAGTGACGTTCTGCAGCGAGTGAAACAGAAAGAGTTGGACAACGCCACAACAGGAGAACACAACCAGAGTCTCTCCAGCACAGACAGACTTTGTTGTGTGAGGCAAACACGCTGACGGTGCAAAGTAGGGCTGGGCGATAAATCTAATTCATTTGGGTCTTTAAAAATAGCCAAGTGGTAAAATGGAGGTGGATGTGCTTTGAGCAGCCGCGTACCCTGAGTGGACGACTTTAGTGGCTTTGCAGAGCTCTATCTAGCGACTCTTAGAAAGAACAGACAAACTGAAACCTAGCGCCTGTTTAGGGGAACTTTAATCATGTAATAACAGGCATAAGCAGCTTATACTGTCAAAGTGACTGGTTCATTGTTTCTATTGGGTCACACTCAGACTCATTGGAATTTTCTGGAAAAGTCTTTTTGATTTGTTTTTACTGTTACTAGAGCCGCTTACAGGTGCTTTTTGTCAGGTTTTCTCCCATAAAGTTAAAGCTCTAAAGCAGCAGGCCCGCCCCTCTCTCCTCACTGTGTGAGTAACTATGGTGACGCAGTTTGAGTGACAGGAGAGAGTGACGGACACACGCAAACTTCAAACTGATGATGACCTTTTATTAGGGTCCAACAGACGCTAATGCTAATAACCTGCAGCAGGAACAAACACTTATTTATTAATATGAATATCCTTTATAGATGCTTTAAAATATTACGAGCTCATAATAAAGAGCAGATGTCGTCGGAAACTTTAAATACAATTGTCTAAAGTAAAATAAAATGGAGATTTATTTTTGTTGCGATATCGCCCAGTCCTAGTGCAAAAATACAAGAATCTAAATCAGAAAAACGACAACCTAATGAGTCATAAATGAAGCTACAGCGGCTCTTCACCTTTACAAAATGATTCTTACATTTACAAACAAACACAACTAAAGTTAGGCCACAGTTAAAACCACCAGAACCATCCAAACTGCACTTTAGCAACACAAAAGACCAGCTTCAGCAGCAAACTTTTAACTTTAGATTCTTACAAACCAAAACAAAAAAGACTGAGTCAAATGAAACCAAATTAAAAGAAAAGTCAAATCAGACAACGAGTAAAAAACAGCAGCAGAAGCATCGTTCAGCAGCGTTTTTCTGACCAAAAAGAATCAAAAATCCAACAGAAAAACGTGAAGCAGCAGCGGACATTTTGTGAAAAAGAATCTTCAGCTTTGGATTCGCTAAAACTTTAAATTCTCAAAATAAACAGTTTCAGCTCAGAACAAACAAAGTAAAGCTCGTGATAAATCAGCAGAAGAAATCGACTAAAACAAACTCATTTTAACTCTTCTTTCCGACCAAAATCACTTTAAAATACAGCCCAAACCAAAAGTCCAACTGTAGCTCTGGTCTTTGGTTTCATCAAACTGGAATCTAATATAAATCTTTTTGTGTCCAAACCTGTTACAACATAAATATACAACATAAATATACAACACAGTGTGAATGTTGAAGGTTTTTGTCCCTGTAAAGACAAATATAAAGTTAAAAACATAGATGTAAGAGACACATTGACACAGACGACCTTCTGTCTCAGACTCTTTGTACCTAACGTGACGTCGGCCGAACACGAGGCCGAGTTCTCCGAGTTACAGATTTCACAGGTGTACTCTCCCTGCGCCTCCTCCCGGTCGGAGTTCAGGACCTCCAGGACGCACGAGTCCTCCGTCTTCTTCACGTTGTACTTGTACGACGCCCAGATGGGTCGGCCGTCTTTCCTCCAGCTCACGAACACCGGAGGACTCCCGCTGAAGCCGCAGTACAGCGAGAGCTTCTGTCCCACACGGTAGGAGGTGTCTCTGAGCGGAGACGTGAAGTGGACCGGTTCTGAGGAGGTAGAGAAGGAGGAGAAGAGGTTAGAGAGAGGAGGAGGAAGTTTAGAGAAGGAGATGTGTAGTGGGTGTGGTCTGAGGGAGGAGAGAAGGAGGGGAGGAGGTTAGAGAGAGGAGGAGGAGGTTTAGAGGAGGAGAAGTGAAGTGGGCGGGGTTTGAGAGAGGAGAGAAAGAGGGGAGGAGGTTAGAGAGGAGAGGAGGAAGTTAGAGAAGGAGAAGTGATGGAGTCTGAGGGAGGAGAGAAGGAGGAGAGTAGAAGGAAAGGTTTGAGGGGGAGAAGGAGGAGAGGAGGAGAGAGGGAGGGGAGTTTAGAGAAGGAAAGTGAAGGAGACAGGGTTTGAGGGAGGAGAGAAGGAGGGGAGGAGGTTAGAGAGGGAGGAGGAAGTTTAGAGAAAGAAGTGAAGTGGGCGGGGTTGAGGGAGGGAGGAGAGGTTAGAGGGAGGAGGAGTTTAGAGAAGGAGAAGTGAAGTGGGTGGAGTCTGAGGGAGGAGAGAAGGAGGAGAGGAGGCAGGCGCAGCAGCAGGTGGCGCCGTCGTGCAGCGCAGTCTTACCTACGCGCACCAGGCAGCAGCAGGAGGCGCTGTTCTGGGCGTTCTCCAGCGTGCAGCCGTACTTCCCTTCGGCGTCGCGGCTGTCACAGTTCAGGATGGTCAGAGCGCTGGAGCGTTTGGTCGTCTTCACGTTGTATTTGTACGAGGCCCAGATGGGTCGGCCATCTTTGGTCCAGCTCACGTAAATCCTCTGGCTCCCGGCGAACTCCACCTCCAGGGTCAGAGGTCGGCCCAGTTTGTAGCCGCAGTTACGCAGGCGGCGCACGAATCGCACCGGTTCTGCAACAGGAAGAGTGTTAGCTTTGGGTTCAATGGCACCGAGAGGTATAGACACAACAGGGCTAAAGCAGGACTGAAACTGGTCTAAACCTGGACTAAAGCAGGACTGAAACTGGTCTAAACCTGGACTAAAACAGGACTAAACCAGGACTAAACCAGGACTAAAGCAGGACTAATGCAAACCTAAACTATGTCTAAGAAAGTACTAACACATAACTTAAAATAAGACTAAGCAGGACTAAGTTCAGACTAAACCAGGACTAAACTCGGGGTTGCACCGACTGGTCGACCAGTGAAGTGAAGCGTAACAGTTTGAAGAGGCAAACTACATGAGAGTAAAGTATCTGCAGCTCCTTCTGCGCCGACGCCGGCTGGAGCACCTGGACCGTGAGCTCTGGAGCTGATATAAACTGATATAAGTCTGATTTCTAACACACTGGGACGCCCAAAGTAACCATGTAACCACCCACAACCCCAATGGTAAAATAAAATAGACGTCTGCAAAGATTTCAAGTTGTAAAAACATTCAAACTGGGTCAAAATGCATTTCTTTTAGTAGTTTACTGCTTAATGTGACCAAACTTCAGTCAAACCTGATGCTTCCAGTTTAAACACAGATAAAATACCAGGTCATGATTGTAAAACTGAATGATCTAGATCGTTAGATGTATCTAAAGTTACAAAAGCGCCGGTGTAGAGTGGCGCTGACTGAGCGTGGAGCAGACAGATCAGCCTCGCTCACACACCAGCAGAGTTTATCATCGACGGAACAGACGCAGCACCAGAGCTGTTCTGACAGAGAGCGACTGGAAACCCGACACTCTAAACTAGAACTAAAGGTCTGAACAGGACTAAATCAGGTCTAAACCAGGTCTAAACCAGGTCTAAACCAGGTCTAAACTCTCTCTAAACCAGGTCTAACCAGGACTAAACCAGGTCTAAACCAGGTCTAAACCAGGTCTAAACTCTCTCTAAACAGTTAAACCAGGTCTAAACCAGGTCTAAACCAGGTCTAAACTCTCTCTAAACCAGGTCTAAACCAGGTCTAAACCAGGTCTAAACCAGGTCTAACATTAAACCAGGTCTAAACCAGCTAAACTCTCTCTAAACCAGGTCTAAACCAGGTCTAAACCAGGTCTAAACCAGGTCTAAACCAGGTCTAAACCAGGTCTAAACTCCCTCTAAACCAGGTCTAAAGCAGGTCTAAAGCAGGTCTAAACCAGGTCTAAATCCTCTGTGTGTGACTGTGTGTGGTGCAGTTCCTTACCCAGGCTGACGGTGGCGCTGCAGCTGTCTGAGCCGCTCTTGTTGCTGATCTCACAGCTGTAAACTCCTTTGGCTTCTTCTCTGTCGGAGTTTAAGACTTCCAGACGGCTGGAGCTGTCGCTGGTCTTCACGTTGTACTTGTACGAAGCCCAGATCACTTTCTCGTCCTTTTTCCACAAAACGGAAACGTGTTTGCTGCCGTTGAAGCTAACCTCCAGCGCTAACGGCTCGCCCACGCAGAAGAAGACGTCCTGCAGGGGCTGAGTGAAGCGCGGCGGCTCTGCGGAGAGGCGAGCAGGTGTGAGACAGGTGCAGACAGGTGCAGACAGGTGCAGACAGGTGAGAGCTTCAGCACCATCAGAGCGCGTTTGAGGAGCAGAGATCATTTAGGTTTAGTAAAAGAGAAAATAATGTCAAAAACTTTTGTTATTTGGGTTTAAATGTAAAAGTCATGGAAAAACTTCTGATGTTTGACAGAAAAGAGATTAAAACAGGTTTTGAAGCTTTATAAAAGAGCTCAGGAATGAATGTGCTTGCTCCCTACACACTTTAGAATCCATTTTCAGATTCTTATGTTCGTAAAAGTCTTAATGACACGACACCTTCAGACTCGTTCCTCTGCAGACCAGCGGCTCTGGGTCGTTACTGAAACTAGGCTTATCGTTCAAACAGGTTCAATGATCAGTATTTAAGTGATTAAAGGAAAGTTCAGCTTGTGTCTGAGATGTTTAGTCGACTCTTAAAACACATGACGTGTCTAGTTAAGAACAACTTTTAACACAGTGACTGTGTTGGGACATTTCACACATTTGTTGTGTTAAATCATTCAGAACTATTGAAATCTGTGTTGCTCAGACTTGTCTATATCATGATTCTTAACCTTGAGGGCCACAGAACATTTAATATGAGACTGGGCCCCAGGTTTACTTTACATATGTTTGGGCTTCTGGGTCAAAAAGGTTCAAACTCTGATCTCTGGTTAAATAAAGGTCAATAAATAAATAATAAAACGTTTATAATGCTACATAAAGCGTAACCATCATTTACAAAGCTTCATTCCACAGTCAACTCAGGGGAGGCAGAACCTTTGTGTTATGAACCCCGAGTGGTTAAAGCCAACGTCTATTATATTAGCTCTGACTGCATGGTTCGTGGGTTAACACAAAGATGTGTTGTGCTAGTACACATCTGTTTTAGGAGTCTAGCTCCTCCTCCCTACACAGAGGAAAACTTTGTGAAACGTCACAAAAGTCAAATGAACCCTTTAGGCGCCAAAGTAGCAGTCCTGCACCAAGTCACAGGCTTGGCTAAAGTTTAGACTCTGTACCAGTGGTTGAGAGATATTTTTACTCCAACATCAAGTTTACAAGCTTTATATTTACTGGATTAGATTTCAAGAGAAAAACCCTGGAGCCTAAAGGGTTCAACGTTCTGATCTCTGCCAAACGCAGCTCTGACGGTGCTTTGTGACACGCTCCTGTTGCCATGGAGACAGGCGTGTAGACAGACATGTACCTATAGTGACGGTGGCGGCGCACACGTCCCTCCCGGCGGCGTTGGACACTTCACACTCGTACGTCCCCTGAGCTTCTTCTCGGTCTGAGTTCAGAACCTCCAGGACACACAGAGAAGCCGTCGTCTTCACGTTGTATTTGTACGAAGCCCAGATGAACTTCCCGTCCTTCCTCCAGGTGGCGCTCACGGGACTGCTGCCCGTGTAGGAGCAGGACAGCACCAGAGGTTTGCCCACGCAGAAGAAGAGGTCGCGCAGAGGCTGGAGGAAGCGCGGCGGCGCTGAGGTCAAAGGTAACAACCGTTAGATGTTTAAGAGTTTAGTGACTCATAATGAAGGAGCAAAATGGCTGAAAACATGAGCCGGTTTGTCTGACGTCGCATCATTGGAGTTCATTCGCTTCACAGGAGGCTGGGGACTTTTTTAATTTAACCAATCAGTGCTTTTTGGCGGTTTTGTCGTCCAGTAGAACATTAACATGTGTGGGTGAAATCTGTGGCAGCCTGGCTAAGTTTTACGCAGGACTGGGCGATATGGCAACACATTTATATCACAATGTTCATGGAGCCAGATCTTGATTCTTGTAAACTGTTTATTTTCAATTTGCTTTCAAATACAACCACCTGCTTTTTTACAACGGTCTTTCTTCACCCTTCACAAAAATATATTTAAAATAATCTTTAATTAGAATGTTGTCTATGTCCACAAAACAAGTTTAATTATTAGACATGAAAATATGCTAAAAGTCCATTATATTTTGGAATCAGACCTGAAAAATATCTAAAATCCATCTCTTTATGACTTGAAGGTGCAGCCCAGAAAAACACAACCTTCAAAATTCATGAAAAAAAAAACTATGTCGCTATAAGTTCTTTCTATGTTTTAGAAATCCTCCAAACTCTACAAAGTGAAATAAATAATAATAAAATCATCTGAACGTTTGATAAAGATAAATAAACGTCTTAAACTGAACAGAACCTGATGAAACGCGACAGAAACAGTGACGTCTGAAGCTCTTGTGTTTTCAGCCATTTTGTCTGTATCTCCTGCAGTTCACCTGTGACGCTGACGGGGGCGCTGCAGCTGCTCTCGCCCACGCTGTTGTGCGCTCTCAGCGTGTACACGCCGGCGTCCTCGGGCGTGGCCGCGCTCAGACGCAGCGACGCCACGCCCTTTTCAAACTTCACTTCACGGCGATCGGACGAAAACACGGCGCCGTCCGAGCGGAACCAGGAAACAGAGATGTCCCGAGTCCCACGAACGTCACACGAGAGCAGCACGGGCTCTCCCACGCACACCTGCAGGGGCGGCAGGGGCGAGGGGAAGAACGGACGCTCTACGGGACGCAACACAAGAGTTAGACAAGAAAGAAGAGAAAGAGAGAGTACTGTAGAGCTAAAGGAGGGCTAAGTCTGGAGGTCAAACATCTACAAGACACAACGGTTAGAGAGAAGAAAGAGCAACTAAATATAGAAGACTAAGATCTAAGGGACGCAACAGAACGACAGGAGAAGAAAGAGAGAGAAACAAATTGTAGAAGTCAAAGATCTAAGGTCAGTGATTCTTAACCATAGGGCCACAAATACAGTAAAATACAAGACATTTAATATGAGACTGAGCCCCAGGTTACTTTATACATGAACATTGGGGCCTCGAGGTGAAAATGATTAACAACCCCTGATCTAAGGGACGCCACAGGATTAGAGCAGTTAGAGAAGAAAGAGAGAGAGGAACTAATGTTCAAGTAATGCAAAAGCAGGATGAACTGTAGAAGTCAAAGATCTACAAGATGCAACAGAGACAAGAAAACTAATGTTGAACTACTGTGAGGCTAAAGCAGGACGAACTGTAGAGACCAAAGATCTAAGGGACGCAACAGGATCTCAGGAGTTAGACAGAGAAGAAAGAAGAGAGAGACTAACTGTAGAAGTCAAAGATCTAAGGGACGCAACAGGATCTCAGGAGTTAGACAGAGAAGAAAGAAGAGAGAGACTAACTGTAGAGACCAAAGATCTAAGGGACGCAACAGGATCTCAGGAGTTAGACAGAGAAGAAAGAAGAGAGAGACTAACTGTAGAGACCAAAGATCTAAGGGACGCAACAGGATCTCAGGAGTTAGACAGAGAAGAAAGAAGAGAGAGACTAACTGTAGAGACCAAAGATCTAAGGGACGCAACAGGAGTTAGAGAGAGAGAGAGACAGAGAGCAAACTACTGCTGTCATGTTATATCACGTCACAAACGAGTCGTGTATGGAAGTTTCTGACGCTGCAGACGTTTGACCACAGAGTGTTCCTCAGCCTGTTTCTGTACGAGTGTTTTTACCCAGCAGAGTGACGGTGGCCTCACACGCGTCGCTGCCCACGCCGTTGTCCACACACACTCCGTAAACCCCCGCGGCCTGAGCCCGGTCTGAGTTCAGGACCTCCAGGATGCAGGAGGAGCCGCTGCTGTGGACGTTGTACTGATACGAGGCCCAGATGGGTTTGGAGTCTTTGGTCCAGCTCACGTGACACGGAGGAGTCCCGCTGAACGTCACCTCCAGACGCAGAGGTTTGCCCAGCTCCGAGGACGTGTTCTTCAGACGCTTGAGCAGACGTACGGGCTCTGAGGAGGAGGAAGATCGAAGAGAGGCAGAGGGAGGAGGACCAGGAGGTGGAGCATCAGCAGGTCCACAGCAGAAGTGAGGTTAGATCGTGTTTTGGAGCTGATTCTAAGATCTTAACAAACTGCTCTGCTCCAGGAGGTTTCATGACTCTGATTCTGACGAGTAATTTATTCTTTTTTAAAATGTATATCTGTAATGAAATGTATGGTGTCCTGGACGCTGTTGTGCTTTAGTTTAACTCTGCAGACCTGGAGGCAGCACTCTCAGGTCCAGCACATCTTTAGACAAGAGTAAAGTCTTCAGTTTGGATTTGAGCCTGGACTTAAAGTGCGTATGACAGGTTTAAACGTTTTTCAAATGTGTATTTAGTTTGGTAGATTAACACCTGTTGTAATTATAAATGATAGTTTTACTTTAAACAAGAACAAGTTTGTGGAGAAAAATATGAAAATCTGCTGAAAACACAGGAAGTAGAGCAGAGTTTAAACTGATGACATCACACTGGGAGACAAAGATATTTTACATTTTCTCACAAGAAACTGATTTAATAACTCTGTAAACACACATTTAACAAAACGTGAGTTCTAGTGGATTTTTATGGCTCAAGTAAAAAAAGAAGTTACATTTGAAGAGTTTGGGCCCAATTTATTAAATGGTTGCTAGGCAACTACCTGTGTGATGTCATCATTGATGAACAGGAAGTACAATTTTATTGCAAAAAAATGGGCCAAACTGGAATGAAATGTGAAAAATGTTTATTAAAACCTTAAATATAATGATCTTAACTACGTCTTAGTGAAATGAGTTCAACCTGTCATGGGGACTTTAAGATCTGTACCTGAAATCAAAAGGACCTGACAGGTTTGGTTTAATTTGGTAAATCAGACTTATATAATAATCACACACGACATCAGCGCATACAGACGTGCGCAGACATGAGGTACGTCTGTAGGAGTGTGTGCGCGTTCAAACCCAGAGGAGTGTGCATTAGTCTGGAGGAACAACAAACATGAAATGTCCCTGAGCTAAGAAACTGTGAGAAAATAGAGGTTTTCTTTGTGTAAATGATAAAAAGCACTAGAGCGAGTATAATCCTGCGTTCCAGTGTATTCAGAGCTTGGATCTGCTGAGTTCTGACTAAATTCCCACTGTAACAGCCCTCCAACTCTGAGTTCTAAGTTCAACTCTTATTTGAGGGCAAATTATGCAAACTTTAATATTAGAAGATGTATGTATTACATATTACACAAACAGATCTGCACCACCTCCAAGTCTGCATCTTTACTGTGAAAGAAAAATGCAGCTACGCCAAGTTTTTGCTCCACTAACCTGTTTGCACCTGAGCAAGTGCTTGATAAATGTGTCCCTATAAGTGTAACCTCCAGACGCAGGGTTAGGGTTAGGCTCAGGTCTCAGTCATGAACACTCTGGTTACTTCTGTAGAGTTTGTGAAGAGCTGGTCCTGGAGCAGAGCAGCGACCCTGACTGGTGTAGAACTGACCTTTGACCCTGAGCTGAGCCTGACACGACGCCGTTCCCGCTCGGTCCTGGAGCTCACAGGTGATTGGTCCGCTGTGGCTCAGCTTCACGTGGCTCATCTTTAAAACGCTGGACTGATCCTGGACCGAGACGTCGCAGAAGCCCTGTCCGTGCTCCAGCTGTTGAGAACCGCGGAACCACCTGACCTGCAGGGGGCGCTGTCCTGTGAAGCTGCAGCTGAAGGACACGGACTCGCCGGGTTTGCAGACGGCGTCGTGTGGGGGGGCGGTGAAGCGGGGGGGCTCTGGGTTTGGGTCAAAGACAGAGTTAGTGTGAAGGTCTGAGATGGATCTGTAAATGTAACCCAGGGGTCGGCAAACTGTGAGACCAGAGTTCTGCTGGACGCACGGCGCAAAGGTCAAACTAATAATAAAGAAAGTGAGTGTTTGGTTCATTTACGCCTCATGTAAGAGCATCATAACCACCTCACTCTCACTGCAGCTGCTTGTAGTGACAATACTAAGACTAAACTCAAACTAAACACATACCAGGCCTGTTTTAAAGCAGAACTACGTCTCTGTGACGATGGCTCAGTATGTCGGCAGAAACTACGGCAACTGCAACCCTTTCTGCCCCTTTCCCAACACATTCCTGACCCGAATGTCTGTCCTGACCCACCCTGACTCTTTATCTTTAGACATTTAGCAGTGTAATGTGTGCTGCCTTATTTCAATCCTACAGCAAAAATAAATCAATCATGTAGAGTTTTCATTCAGTTGGCTGGTTTAATGGTCGTTTAGTCGATTAATCGGTCGATGGATCTTAGTCGACTCGTTCTTTCAGGTAGATTGTGAGGTTTTATATTGTACAGGGACAAAAAGTAGTAGTAGTAAGATTTGGGACTGAATCAATGATCTAATCTGCCCTTTTATATAGAAATATGTTTCCTGTTCATTTTTCCACTCCAGGGTCAGATAAAGAGAACAAAACAGCCTTTTAATTCAGAGCGTTAACCACGCCCCCTTTTATAATCAGTCAACGAGACATTTAGTCGACTACAGCCCTACTTCAGCTTACTGACTTTTCCTCTCATTTACTGTTTGTTCAAAGCTCCAGAAAAAATACAGTTTGTGTATTATTTTGTATTATTTTGAAGGACGATATTTGAACGAGTGACGGTAAAATAAAACCAGTCTGACGTCATGTGACCAGGTCATGTGACCAGGTCATGTGACCAGGTCATGTGACATGTGATCCAGGTTTCATTGTGAACCAGGTCCATAGTGAGACACAGGTCATGTGATCAGGTCATTGTTGATCTCAGGTCATAGTGATCAGGGTCATGTGACCCAGGGATCGGTCTGTAGTGACGTTTGGCCGAGCCCCTGTTTGTTGTTTGGCCCGGCTGGTATGCTTGCCTTGGCTAAAGTCTGTTGCTGAGGTCTCACCTGTGACAGTGACGCGCGCGCTGCTCTCGCTGCTGCCCGCGGCGTTCTGCGCGCGGCACACGTACGCGCCCGCCTGCGCCTGGCTCACGCTGGGCAGGTGCAGGCGGCAGGTGTTCTGGCTGAAGCTGGGGTCAAAGTTCACTCCGGGTTTGACCTCTTTGCCGTCGTGAGTCCAGGAGACGTTCAGAGGAGAAGAGCCGGAGACCGTACAGATCAGATCTACGGAGCGGCCGGCCTCCGCGCTCACGTTCTGAAGAGTACGCACGAAAGACGGCGCCAGAGCTTTGTCTGCGCGGTCACAGAGGTCAGAGAGGTCAGAGGTCAAACAGTACAAGGGTCAAATGTGTTAAATGTGTGGAGTCGCACCAACGAGATCCTGAAGACACTTTATCACCAAAAGTCTGTTGAGCGTTTGATTTAAGAGGAAAATACAAGAGTTTGTATATGTTCTCATGTTAGATCATCATGAACAGAATAATAATACACATAATAATAGAATAATAAGACATTATGAACAAGTAACTCCACATGCAGTATAAAGGTTTATAAAAGTGAGTTTTGAGCTTGTGAAACGAGAGAACTGTTTTTGTTTGAAACATGCTGCTGCGTCATATTTCAAAAGAAAAAAACACGTTTGTGTTTATCATTAAAAATGAAACATTTACCTCTGTGGTTAGGGGTCAGTCTGGAGGCTCACAGCTCCAGACTAAAGAATACTACCACCGTATTCTCTGTGTGTCGTAAAAGAGATGAGACGACTGGAATCCTCTCCCTGGAACTGTTTCTACAAACAGACAGGGCAGAGCAGGACGGGAGGTTGTCTCTCCAAACCCTACCCTAAACCCTAAAGACTGGGTCCTTGAATGTGTGTGGGTGTGAGTGTCCAAACCAGCTTATCAAAGCCTGATCCCGTCAGATAACCCTGGGCAGACTGATGCTGCTGTGTGGATGGGAGACTCTGGAGGAACCTCAGGAGCCACAGTGGGACAAACAGAGGAGAAACTCGTTGTGTCTTTAGGCAAGACACTTCACCCACACAGCCTAGTCTGAGTCTGGTGTGTGTGTATGTGTCCTGACTAAGCCCTGTTCAGGCTAAACACAGCTTCAGTATATATATAAAAACTGTCTTGGTGAATATTGGAAACTTCCAAAGCAGAAGTCATGTTTTTTGTTCAATCCAGTCGATTTGTTTCCACAAAATCACAAATATAATCTGAGTATTTCTGCAAAAACAGACTGAAGTACGTCTGTGATTGGTCCAATGCTGCTGAGCTGTGATTGGTCGGCTCACAGGGCCAATGGTCCAATCACAAACCTGGAGAGAATCTTCTGGTAAAACCAGGACAATCAAAGCTCATGAAAATGTAGATTTGAACAAAACTGCAGATGTTTCACTTTCTATTAGAAAATATATGATCCTGGCTTTGAATCATAAAAAAAGAGAGAAAAAATAGCTCTGACTGACTCGTTTACAGTTCGTTTGTTTTAATCATTTTGAAATCAAAAGCTCCACTGTTTTGAAAAAAACATTTTTGTTTGAAGCAAACTTTAAGAAGAATTCTAGAAAAGATATTGTAAAGTAAAAGTTTTCAATCCAGATACACAAGCCTATGCACAATAAAACAGCCATGTGTTGCACGAGTATCGTTTAGAAAACACCACAGTCTATAAAACCAGCCACACGTCTGCGCTGGTCACACGAAGCAAGAGACACGTCGGGGGCTAAAGAATCCAACCCATAGGTGCTTAGTAGCTTGTAGAATACAGAGAAATCAGGCTTCTACTGGTTGTATTTGTGTGTTTCCATCTGCACCACACGTCCTGGGGACAGGTCCTAGGACAGGTCTGGGACAGGTCCTGGGACAGATCCTGGGATAGGTCCTGGGACAGGTCCTGGGGACACATCCTGGGACAGGTCCTGGGACAGATCCTGGGACAGATCTGGGACAGATCCTGGGGACAGGTCCTGGGACAGATCCTGGGACAGGGTCCTGGGACAGATCCTGGGACAGGTCTGGGACAGATCTGGACTGTGTGAAGGATCCAGCCACATTTACTTTTGAAAACCTTGCATTTGGCGTAACCAGTCTGTCCAGAGGGGAATCTAAACCATGTTTTTCACTATCAACGGAACGAGCACCAGATAATTCACGTTCAGAGACGACACAGGGTCATTGGCTTCATGATGACGCACCACAGGCGCACACGTGACGCGCACACGCGACGCGCACACATATTCTGCTGCTATAGCGACGTGGCCACCACAACGCACGGCTGTGGTTTGTAGTTCATGCACATCATTTTTGTCGCTTGCAGTGTTTCTGGACCCTTTGTCCAAGTCTGAAGACAAAAGTTTCCCATCAGAGCGCCCCCTGCAGTCAGAATCCCGTTGGTGCGTTCCTCAGAGGTTTGTGGTCTAGACTCACTGAGACACTGACTCTGGTCTTACCCTCCACACTTCCTGCTGCGTTGGTTATTTTCAGTCGATATTCTCCGGCGTCGCTCTTGTCGGCCGAGCGAAGCTTCAGGACGGCCCGTGTTTTTACTGAAGCTGGGCTGAAACTTGGCTCCGGGCTTCAGCTGCTGGTCGCCCTTGAACCAGGAGGTTTTCAGTCCGGACGAGCCGCTCACTCCTGGCCTCCAGAGTCAGACTCTCCAGACTTTAGACTCAAGGCTTCAGGGAGGTCCAGGATCTGAGGCGGCTCTGCGGGAGGGACCGGGGTTAGACCGGGGTTTAAGACTGGGTTTAACTGGGTTAGACCGAGGTGTTTAGACCAGGGTTTAGACCGGGTATAAGACTGGGTTTAAGAGTGACCAGTGAGTTGTGACAGTGACCAGAGAGAGTGTTTCTACGGCGTCTTCTATCTGCGATGGTCCTGATCAAACTTAAAGCAGCTGGAGATGTTTCCTGTGGAGTTTCTGTTCAGCGACAGGTCGGATAAAGTGAATCTTAACCTTAAACAGCTGCATTTGTCACCCGTGACGTGAAAAAACTCTGATTGTGTCACACATTACCCCTAACCCTCTCTTCTGTCCGTTTGCCCCAGGGCAGCTGTGGCCATAACAATAGATTGTGGAGAATGAATCGTGGTGAAGTAAAAAGCTTCGTACATTGAACAAATTCATATTATTCTTCTGCAAACACTTTGACAGATTGTTTTTTGTGTTTTAATTTGTGGTTTCAGGTGGAAGTAGGCCTGGGTGATCTGGAAAAAATATAATAGCGATTTTTTTTTTCTCATTTTGGTCGATCTCGATTTTCAATTCCATTTCAATTCCATTCATTCATGAACATAAACAAAACAAAAACTTTGAATGTCCCCTTTTACTAGATTTTTTTGAAACTCTGCCTCAAGTTTGACTTTTGCTCCAAACGACACATTTTTACTTTCGATCAAAATAATTAACGATTCAGTTCGATTCGATCTTGATCTCTGGATTAATGGCCCAGTTCTCAGTGAAAGTTGATCCAGACACAAACGATGCGTTCCTGCTCCATTTATCGGTTTGTTCACTGGCTTCAGATGCTCGTGGCTCAGATTCTGGTCTGGTTCTGGTCTCAGACTGACGCTGCTGTGTGGCCGCGTTCACATCGCAGCGACACAAACCCGGACTCTCTCTAGAGTTATTACAACTCACTGGTCACTTCTCTCACAGTCCATGTTTTATTAGCGTGTTCTTGGAGTTTTGTCAGTGTGTTTTTATAGTATTTTCAACGTGTTCTTGTCATATTATCATCATGTTGTCGTGTTGTTGTTCTCGTCCTAATGCAGTTGTCTTGTCATTGTGTTCTCGTCGTGTTGTTGTTGTGTGTTCTTGTCGTGTGCTGTTGTTGGCGTGTTCTTAGCGTGTTTTCATTGTGTTCTCTCCATGTTAACCGACCTATAACAGTGACTTTAGCACTGGTCTCTGTGACTCGCTCTGTTGTTGGTCTTGTCGTGTCGTGTTCTCTTTGTGTTGTGTTGTTCTCGTCCTGTTTTCGTCATGTTCTCGTCATGTTCTCGTCGTGTTGTTGTTGTGTTGTTGTTGCTCTTGTCGTGTCATGTTGTGTCATGTTTCGTGTTTTCTCGTTGCGTTGAAACCGACCTACGACAGTGACTGTTGCACTGGGTCTCTGTGACTCCGGCCTGCTGTTGCTCTCGTCCTGTTTTCGTTCTTGTCGTGTCATGTTGTTGTGTTGTCGGTGTGTTTTTGTTGTGTTGTTGTTGTTATGTTCTCTTGGTGTCATGTCGTGTGTTGTCCTGTTTGTTGTTCTGTCGTTCTTGTCATGTTGTTGTGTATGTTGTTATGTTCTCTTGTCATTAAACCGACCTACGACAGTGACTTTAGCACTCGTCTCTGTGACTCCGCCGTCGCCGTGCAGCCGGAGCCTGTACGTCCCGCCGCTCGCCGCCTCCGCCTTGTTCACAGTCAGAGTGTACACGTTCTTGTCCCGCCGGATGGTCCTGTTCCCGTTCTCTCTCAGGACCTGGTCCGGGTCCAGGATCCAGGTGAAGTCCTCGGGTTCTGATCCCGTCGCCGTGGCGCTGAGCGTGAGCTTGTCTCCCACACGAACCGTCTGATCGCTCAGGCGTTTGGAGAAGGAGGCGGGCTCTGAGCGTGGAGGGCAGAGGTCAAAGGTCAGAGAGGGCAGAGAGGGCAGAGGTCAAAGGGCAGAGAGGTCAAAGTGAGGAGGAGGAGCAACAACGCTGTGACTTTAACATTTGTCTGTCAGTTTAGTTCCATTAAACGAGTTTCAAACCTTCTTCACGAGTCGTACAAAACCGTGCCCACTGACCAGAGGGTTTGAGGTTCAATCTCTTTCCCAGAAGACTGTTGTTGAGCCATTTGGCAAGACACTTTTAGAACTGAAGCTGTAGTTTTGTTTAAATAATGGTCGTGAGCCTGCACAAACACTTTGGTAACTTCGATCTTTACTTAAGTCGACAAAAAGTACTGCGCTCACCTCTAGCTCCTCCCCCTTTGTCTCCTCCGCTCTGGCTCCTCCCCCTTACAGCCCCACCCCTTCTCCCTCTGGCTCCTCCCCCTTTGGCTCCTCCCCCTTTGCCTACTCCCCCTCTAGCCCACCCCTTCTCTCCCCCTCCCTGTAGTTTTTCCATCTAATGTGGTCCAGCTCACGTCAGAATCTACCTGATTGTACACTCTACACTCTAGCTCCGAGTCTCTGGCTCCGCCCCCTCTCTGTGGCTCCTCCCCCTGACCCCTCCCCTCCCCCTAACCCCTCCCTCTCTCTGACAGTACTTGTTTTTACCTCTGACAGACACTTTGGCGCGGCCCACGTCACAGTCCACCTCATTGGACACTCTGCACTCGTACAGGCCTTCGTCTCTAGCTCCTCCCCTCTGTAGCTCTCCCCTTGACTCCTCCCCCTAACCCCTGACTCCTCCCTCTCCCCCTGACTCCTCCCTCTCCCCCTGACTCCTCCCCCCTCTCCCTCTCCTCTCTCTCACAGTACTTGTTTTTACCTCTGACAGACACTTTGGCGCGGCCCACGTCACAGTCCACCTCATTGGACACTCTGCACTCGTACAGGCCTTCGTCGCTGCTCTTTAGCGCCATCACGTGGAGGCTGCTGGAGTTGCTCTCTGTCACGATCCTGTACTTGCGGCCGTCCTGCAGGGGCGCTGGTCCTTGTACCAGCTCACGGTGAAGGGGGCGGAACCGCAGAACTCGCCGTAAAGCGTCACTTCTCTGCCCAGGAAACCTGCGCCGCGGCCGGGCTTTTGGTGAAGGACGGAGGCTCTGAGGACCACAGCCAGACCGGGTTAGGACCGGGTTAGGACCGGGTTTAGACCGGGTTAGGACCAGGTTTAGACCAGACTTCAGGACAGACGAGGAGAGAACCAGCATGCAGACGGTTTCCACACAGTTTGGTTGTTTTTGACTGAAACGATGCAGGACACAGATGATTTTCCACAGAATTCCCAAAGGTTTTGACCACAGAAGGATCCACTCGTGCAGGTTTACACTCAGACGTTTGTGCTTCGACCACAGAAAAGATCCTGTCACGAGTCATGCTGGATTGGGACAGTTTAGGGACAGAGAAGTCTCACAAAAGGATCTTGATTTCATGCAGGACGAGGACGGTTTCCACAGAATTCCCACACGAGACAGTTTCATTTGTACCACAGAGAAGGTTCACATGATTTCCACAAACATTTGGATGAATTTTCACCACAGAAATGATCCAGGCTGGATCTCATGCAAGACACGGCTGATCTCCACATGGTTTTGACCACAAGACAATGAAACGGTTTCCAGAAGGATGGGATGATGAGCTCATGCAGGACACCAGACATTTCCAGACAACTTCAACAGGACTTTTATACTACATCTGTGGACAAAAAAGACTTGAACGCGAGCTCATGCTGGACACAGACGACTTCAGGAGGATTTACACACAATGTAGACGTTGTTCAAACACAGAAGGGATGATTGTGCAGGACACCAGACATTTTGTATTTAATCCACAGAAAGGTTCAGATGATGAGCTCATGCTGACGTTGGACCATTTACCAAAGGATTTCCACACAATTCAGTCAGATTTCTACCACAGACGGGACACGAGACACTTTCACACACGTCTGGTTGTATTTTGACCACAGAGAGAACGTCTCATGCAGAACACGGCTGATTCCAAAAGAGTTTCCAAACTATCTGGTTGTAGGACAAGAGGAAACTTCAACAGGACTTTTAAACTATTTTGACGACAAAAAGGATTTGAACGTGAGCTCATGCTGGACACAGACGACTTCAGAAGGATTTACACACAATGTAGACGTTGTTCAAACACAGAAGGTTCTGTTTGTGCAGGACACCAGACATTTTCACACGTCTGCTTGTATTTAGAGAAGGTTCAGATGATGAGCTCATGCTGAAGTTGGGACCATTGACCAAACGATTTCCACACAATTCAGTCATATTTAAACCACAGAAGGATCTGTTTGTGCAGGTTAAGAACCGTGTGAGGACAGAGGATCCTCTCTTGATCTCATGCAGGATACGAGAAACGATTTCCACCGATTTATCCGAACGCAAACTCATGCAGAACACACCTTTTTCTACACAATTTAACGACACATAGGATCCGTTTTGAGAAGACGAGACATTTTAGAGAGAGGTTCGGATGATGAACTCATGCTGAAGTTGTTTACCAAAGGATTTCCACACAATTCAGTCGTATTTCTACCACAGACGGGACACGAGACACTTTCACACACGTCTGGTTGTATTTTGACCACAGAGAGAACGTCTCATGCAGAACACGGCTGATTCCAAAAGAGTTTCCAAACTATCTGGTTGTAGGACAAGAGGAAACTTCAACAGGACTTTTAAACTATTTTGACGACAAAAAGGATTTGAACGTGAGCTCATGCTGGACACAGACGACTTCAGAAGGATTTACACACAATGTAGACGTTGTTCAAACACAGAAGGTTCTGTTTGTGCAGGACACCAGACATTTTCACACGTCTGCTTGTATTTAGAGAAAGGTTCAGATGATGAGCTCATGCTGAAGTTGGACCATTGACCAAACGATTTCCACACAGTTCAGTCGTATTTAAACCACAGAAAGGATCTGTTTGTGCAGGTTAAGAACCGTGTGAGGACAGAGGATCCTCTCTTGATCTCATGCAGGATACGAGAAACAATTTCCACCGATTTATTCGAACGCAAACTCATGCAGAACACACCTTTTTCTACACAATTTGAGGACAGATGGAATCCGTTTGAGAAGAACACGAGACATTTTCACACGTCTGGTTGTATTTTGACCAGAGAGAGACCTTCTCATGCAAGACACGGATGATTCCCACAAGGTAGTGACAGGATTTCCAGAAAATTCAGACTTTTATGACCACAGAGGATGGGATGATGAGCTCATGCAGGACACCAGACACTTTCATGTGTTTAGACTGGATTTCCACACGTTTAGTCCACACACGTCTGGTTGTATTTGAACCACAGAAACGTCACGAGCTCATGCTGAATTAGGACCATTTACCAAAAGATTTCCACACAGTTATGTCGTATTTAAACCACAGAAGGATCTGTTTGTGCAGTTTAAGAAGCGTGTGAGGACAGAGGATAATCTCTTGATCTCATGCAGGAAAAGAGACGTTTCCAAATGATTGATCCGAACGCAAACTCATGCAGAACACGGTTTTTCACACAATTTAACGACACATGGGATCGGTTTGTATTTAGAAAAAAGGTCCGGATGATGAACTCATGCCGAAGTTGGACATTTACTAAAGGATTTCCACACAATTCAATTTAACGAAAGACGGGATACGTTTCAGAAGAATACAAGACATTTTCACACGTCTGGTTGTATTTGGACCACAGAGAGATCGTCTCATGCAGGACACGGCTGATTCCAAAACAGTTTCCACACTTTGGTTGTATATCGCGAGCTCATGCAAGACAGTTCCACACGACGACCAGGACTTGTAACACACGTTGGTTCTGTTCCTGACCTTGCACGTGCAGCACGGAGCTGCACTTGACTCGTCCGGCGGCGTTCTTGGCCTCACACGTGACACGCCGGCGTCGTCGTGGCGACAGGACTTGAGCTGCAGATACGCAGTCGAGTCGAGGAACGCCACGCGACAGTTTCCTCCGTCGCAGATCGGAGCGTCGTTCTTAAACCAGGAGATGGAGGCGTCCGGACACGAGACCTGGCACTCGAACCGGTGACCCTCCCGCTGCTTCACGTACGAACACCGCGGCATCTTCAGCAGGAAACGAGGCGGCTCTGCGGAGGGTCAGAGGTCACAGTGAGCAGAAACCCTAACCCTAAGAGAACGTCTTCAGGAGGTTCGTTTAAAAAAGATCCAACAGAGGAAACAAAAAAGACACCACAGACAAAGACTCCACACAAAACTCTTCATTTCTGTTTTAAGATTCTCTTCATTTAGACTCGAGTGTTTACGATGAAAAAAGAATCATTTCCATTTGTCTGTTTGATGAATCTGTTTGTTTTAAAGATGGAAGCCCTTTCACACCTGGGTTAAAACAGGTTAAACCTGACTAGGTTTAACGCGAGTTTGAGACTGGAGCGTCTTTAGAAGCAGGTAAAGAGGTTTTTCACTTGACTCTACAGCTGAGAATGTCTCTGATTGGTCGGTCTGTGTTCTGCAGCTGGATTGAACCAATCACAGTGAAGCTTCTGTAAAGGCAGAGTTTGTTCAGCCCAAAGGCAAAAGAAAAAGAGACTTTACATGAAGCGTGGTCAAAACTAAGAGGTTCATTCAGTCAATATGAATTCTATTATAATGTGAAAAGTAAAAGCATGGATACAGTCTCTGACGATATGTCTCTGTCTTTGAGTTCGGCTGTATTTAAAATGAACTATTATTCAGTAGAAATAAATAAACGCAGAAGAGTTAAAGTTACAACGTGTAACTTTTTAACCAAAAAGAAAAAATATAATACAAAACTGTTTCTTGACTCTGCGCAGGCCGCATCTCCCTAAAATAAAGTGTTTGTTTCCCATAGAAGGGCCTTCTGCTTGTTTGGAATAAACCTGATGTATATCAATCAAGACTGCTCCAAACTATTGCTTTAACTGAATATTTCAGTGGGATTATGCATTTGGTTTTTCAACCCCACAAGTGTTTACCATGTTCATCTTGTCTTATATTAGCATCAGCTTATTTTACTTTTCAGTGAGATGTTTTTACCTTTGTGACAGGTTTCAGCTGCTGCTGGCAAGACGTCGTCAGAAGTAAAACGACTCACGGAAAATAAATAATCTGTTGAGTGTTTTCTGAGTTCAGGCTCAGAAGTGACACATTTACATCAGTTTATATTTAATGTTTAAAGAGTCGATACCAGAATCACGATACCGGATCACGATACCAGGTTCACGATACCGGGATCACGATACCAGGATCACGATACCAGGATCACGATACCAGGATACAATACCAGAATCACGATACAGGATCACGATACCAGGATCACGATACCAGAATCACGATACCAGGATACGATACCAGGATCACGATACCAGGATCACGATACCGGGATCACGATACCAGGATCACGATACAACAGATACAAACAGATACCAGGATCACGATACCAGGATCACGATACCAGGATCACGATACCAGGATCAAACGATACATACCAGGATCACATCTAGGATGCGATACCGATCCGATACCGGGATCACGATACCGGGTCACGATACCGGATCACGATACCAGGATCGCGATACCGATACTTACGACCAAACCAGTCTTTGGATCTTTGATGTGAAGTTATATTTGAATAAAACACAAGTTCAGCCGCAGCTAAACTGGATTTACAACAGTTATGAAAGTGAAAGTGAAGTTTGGTTTAATGTTTTTAGACAAACGCAAAAGAAAAACATGTAAAAGTAAAGTTTAAAGAGAAGAAGCTACAAACAAATAGATCCAACGTCGCTTTAAAATGAAACTGAAATCAGGTTTAGTCTGATAAAATAAATAAAGTGGATTTACAAATAGAAGATTGGTCTGAGAAGATTTTAGCTTCAAACTTAACGTGAAGGAAAAGTTCAGGTTTGAATCTTAAAACGACTTTTTGTTTATATTAGTTTGTGTTTTCAGTGGATCTGAAATAGTTTTATCAGAAAATACAGCATACAACAGTTTTTTTTTACAATGTTTTTTATGTTAAATTAAAAAGTGTGTTTGTGTTAAAAACTTGAAGCAGAAACTTGAGCCGAAGCAAAAAGACAAAACTCAATGAAACTTTAGAGACTTTAGACTCAAAACGAGACGTGAAAAAAACACTTTTTATTAAATATTATAAACATAAAATAAATTATTTAATAAAACTTACACAACCCAACGAGGTTTGGTTCAAACCAGGACAAAGTTTAGGAGGATTTAAGTTTAATTTAAAAGTTTATAAGTTTAAAACGTATTTAACAGAAATGAGAATTTTACTGAACAACCAAAGACCAGACACAGGACTAAACCAGGACTAAAACAGGACTAAACAAAGACAGATACAAAAGGACTAAAACACAAAGACAAACAGGACTAAACAAAAAAAGACCAGATACAGGACTAAACCAGGACTAAAACAGGACTAAACAAAGACCAGATACAGGACTAAACCAGGACTAAAACAGGACTAAACAAAGACCAGACACAGGACTAAACAGGTCTAAAACAGGACTAAACAAAGACCAGATACAGGACTAAACCAGGACTAAAACAGGACTAAACAAAGACCAGATACAGGACTAAACAGGACTAAACAGGACTAAACAAAGACCAGATACAGGACTAAACCAGGACTAAAACAGGACTAAACAAAGACCAGACACAGGACTAAACCAGGACTAAAACAGGACTAAAACAAAGACCAGATACAGGACTAAACCAGGACTAAAACAGGACTAAACAAAGACCAGATACAGGACTAAACCAGGACTAAAACAGGACTAAACAAAGACCAGATACAGGACTAAACCAGGACTAAAACAGGACTAAACAAAGACCAGACACAGGACTAAACCAGGACTAAAACAGGACTAAAACAAAGACCAGATACAGGACTAAACCAGGACTAAAACAGGACTAAACAAAGACCAGATACAGGACTAAACCAGGACTAAAACAGGACTAAACAAAGACCAGATACAGGACTAAACCAGGACTAAAACAGACTAAACAAAGACCAATACAGGACTAAACCAGGACAAAAAGGACAAACACAGGACCATAACTGGATTTAAACGGGACTTAAACAGGACCACAACAGGACTATTCGAGACCAAACACAGACCAGACCAGGACAGAAACTGGAGTCAAACACAGCTGAGTTTAAACACATAAAAACAGTTCATAAATTCAAAGCTTTAGTGGAAATAGAGATTAAAATGAAGTGGTACTTACCGTGACAAACCTGCGGGGAAATGTGGAAACGATTCGACTCAAAAACACATTTGAAAAACATTTAAAACAGCTCGAAAAAAAAACAACACTGCAGCGAGTTTAGAACCAGAGAAAAGCAGCAGATTAGGCCAACAAAACAGCTTCAGATTTTAAATAAGAAACACCATCAACGCCACAAGACCAAGAATAAATCAGGACAAAGCAGGACTGAACCAGGACCAAAGAAAGAATAAAACAGGTCTAAGACAAGACCAGACACAGGACTAAATCTGGACCAAAGCAGATCCAGTCTAAGTGTTACTTCTATAAAAAACAAACAGGTTGAATAAAAGCAGCTCATGGAATGAAATCATAAACCAAAGCAGCATCTTTAGAGTTTTAAACCGCTTCAGACAGACAAAAGACAAGGACAAAAGACAGGAGACGAGAGACAAAGACAAGAGACAGAAGACAAAAGACGAAAGACAGAAGACCAGGGACAAAAGACGGAAGACAGGACACAGACTCAAACGGGTTCAACAAGATCAAAACCAGCAGCAGCAGAGCAAAGTAAAAAGTGTGATCAAGTGTTGTGTAGAAACTAGAACCAGTCTGGACCAAACAAAAGAGGACTAAACCAGGCCAGACCGAACCAAACAGGACTGAAGCAGGACTAACTCAGGACTAAACCAGGCCAGACCAAACCAAACCAAAAGAACCACAGTGACATCACCAAGTTAAAGTGACTCTAAACTCTGACAAAACCAACAACTTACAGCTTCAAGTCTGAGCTTTGTGCAATGGAACTTATGAAATCTAATAATGTATAAACGGCTTAAACTCCAAGTCCAAACCAGTCCAAACCAGTCCAAACCGATCCGGACTTCTGATGGGAGAGAGTGACAACATATCATAAGTTTTTAATATTTACTAAAACATGTCTCTAAACATATTTGAGGTTTAATTATCAAACAAAAGTGAAATGATTCAAAAGAACAAAAACATCAAAAAAAACTTTCACCATTTATTGTGAAATTCAATCTATTGAGCAGTCTTGAGTCTGGACCACACCAAAGGTTTAAACAAAGTCTAAAACCAGGTCTGAACAAGGTCTGAACAAGGTCTAAACAAGGTCTAAACAAGGTCTAAAACAAGGTCTGAACAAGGTCTAAGCAAGGTCTAAACAAGGTCTAAAAAAAGGTCTAAACAAGATCTAAAAAAAGGTCTAAACAAGGTCTAAAACAAGGTCTGAACAAGGTCTAAACAAGATCTAAAAAAAGGTCTAAACAAGGTCTAAAACAGGTCTGAACAAGGTCTAAACAAGGTCTAAAACAAGGTCTGAACAAGGTCTAAAACAAGGTCTAAACAAGGTCTAAACAAGGTCTAAAACAAGGTCTAAACAAGGTCTAAACAAGGTCTGAAACAAGGTCTAAAACAAGGTCTGAAGGTCTAAACAAGGTCTAAAACAAGGTCTGAACAAGGTCTAAACAAGGTCTGAACAAGGTCTAAACAAGGTCTGAACAAGGTCTAAACAAGGTCTAAACAAGGTCTAAACAAGGTCTGAACAAGGTCTAAACAAGGTCTAAACAAGGTCTGAACAAGGTCTAAAACAAGGTCTGAACAAGGTCTGAACAAGGTCTAAACAAGGTCTAAACAAGGTCTGAACAAGGTCTAAAACAAGGTCTAAAACAAGGTCTGAACAAGGTCTAAACAAGGTCTGAACAAGGTCTAAACAAGGTCTAAACAAGGTCTGAACAAGGTCTAAAACAAGGTCTAACAAGGTCTAAACAAGGTCTGAACAAGGTCTAAACAAGGTCTGAACAAGGTCTAAAACAAGGTCTAAACAAGGTGTAAAACAAGGTCTAAACAAGGTCTAAACGAGGTCTGAACAAGGTCTAAAATAAGTTCTAAACCAGGTCTAAACAAGGTCTAAACAAGGTCTAAACAAGGTCTGAACAAGGTCTAAACAAGGTCTAAACAAGGTCTGAACAAGGTCTAAAACAAGGTCTAAACAAGGTCTAAACAAGGTCTGAACAAGGTCTAAAACAAGGTCTAAACAAGGTGTAAAACAAGGTCTAAACAAGGTCTAAACGAGGTCTGAACAAGGTCTAAACAGGTCTAAAATAAGTTCTAAACCAGGTCTAAACAAGGTCTAAACAAGGTCTAAAACAAGGTCTAAACAAGGTGTAAAACAAGGTCTAAACAAGGTGTAAAACAAGGTCTAAACAAGGTCTAAACAAGGTCTAAACAAGGTCTAAAACAGGTCCATGCCGTGTGTCGTGTGTGGACATGTTGTGTATGTTTGGAGTCGTATTAACGTTGTTTTCGTGTCATTTTCAGCTCAAAGACACAGACAAAGACACAGACACACAGAGACTGAAGAGGGACCAACCTGAGACCTGGACTTGGACTTGGACTCGGTCAGATCCGGCTCTGTTCGTGGCCTCGCACACGTATGTTCCCGTGTGACTGCTCTGCGCGTCACGTATGTTCAACACGGCACATTTATTATCCACAGAGGCCTTAACGTGCTCGTCGTCTCTGAGCTCCGAGCCGTTTAACGTCCAAACGAAAGACAGAGGCCCCGATCCGGACGCTAAGGCTCTGAGGCACAGGTCTGAGCCCACAGAGGAGCTCACGTCCTGGGGCGGGTCCACGAAGGACGGGGGGTCTGAGGAGGTCACAGGGAAGTCAGAGGCACAGCCAAAACAGAGCTAAGACAGGGCTAAAGAAGGACTAAAACAAGGACTAAACCAGGGCTAAAACAGAGACTAAAGAAGGACTAAAGAAGGAGTAAAATAGGACTAAAAAAAGACTAAAACAACTGGTCTAAGGAGGTCACACGGAGGTCAGAGGTACAGCGAAAAGAGAGCTAAAACGGGCTAAAACAGAGACTAAAGAAGCTCTAAAGAAGGGCTAAAACAGGAACAAAATAGGACTAAAGAAAGACTAAAACAACTGGTCTAAGGAGGTCACACGGAGGTCAGACAAAGAGCGAAAAGAACGCTAAAACATGGCTACAATAGGGCTAAAACAGGACTAAAGAAGGTCTTAAGAAGGACTAAAAGGGCTGGTCTGAGGAGGCTGCATGGAAGTCAGAAAGAGAGCTAAATAAGGACTACAACTAGCCTCTATGGGGCTAAAACAAGAATAAAGAAGAACTAAAACAAGCTGGTTTAGGTCTAAAGATATGAGGTCATACAAAGGTCTGACAGAGAGCTAAAACTGGCTAAAACTGAACATAAACAGGTCTGAGAAGAAAAGAACTCAATTTAAAGAGGACTAAAACAGGTCAGAGACTGAACCAGCTTCTCCAGCTCTGATAATAATAAACCGCCTTTGTTCAGAGCTTCATTTACAAGTTTAATACTTCACCACCACCTGCGGCCAAAACATTCTGAATCTTATAATATTAATATTTAATCTATTTCTATTGCACAAGTATCTTTACAAACCTAGTTTCCCTGGTGAACAGATGACGGCTAAAGACTTAAAAAGTCTTAGAGAGAAAAGTTTGAGTTTAAGGCTTTACAATGTCTTGTCAGATTTCTATTCCTGCAGCTTGGAAAGTTCTCAATAATCTTCTGAATAACACTGTTTTTGGTGGAACAGATGGAAGCCTCAGCTGCTCTATAAATTCTGTTCTCTTTTGTTAATTCATTAGATCTTAAAAAGCTTCTAGAAAAGAAGCAGCTTTGTGAAAAACTATCGTGAATAAGTCTTATTTTGTATGTTTTCTGGCCTTTAAAAGTCTCTGCAGACGCTCTGTAAAAGCTTCTAACTCTGCTTCATTAACTCAAACTTCTCGTGATAAAAGTAGAAGCTGGTCACTTGTTTTGTTGCTCTGCTGCCTTAGAGACTGAACAGAACGGAAGAGACGATCCACACTTTTGAGTTGAACTATCCTGAGCATGAAAAACCACTAAACCTGTCCTCGTGTTGAGACTGCAGTGTTTCCTGGCGTCTCATTGGTTAAATAGAGTCATGTGGTGAGTGGGACTGACCTGTGACGGTCACCTGACACTGGCAGCTGCTCTCTGCCACCTGATTGGCCAGCAGCAGCGTGTATGCGCCGCTGTCCGAGCTCTGGCACTGGCTCAGGCTCAGCAGCAGCTTCCCTCCTCGGACCGACATGTTTCTGCGTTTGTCGCTGCGCTGAAGCTTCTCGTTCACGAAAAGACTGATTTCAAACGGTTCTGAGCCCGAAACGTCGGCCGAGAGGAGAACGTCTGCGCCCGACGCCACTTCAGCCGAGGACAGGGGTGTGAGGAAGACAGGGGGCGCTAGAGAGAGAGGACAGGGTTAAACAGGGGGCGCTAGAGAGAGAGGACAGGGTTAAACAGGGGGCGCTAGAGAGAGAGGACAGGGTTAAACAGGGGGCGCTAGAGAGAGAGGACAGGGTTAAACAGGGGGCGCTAGAGAGAGAGGACAGGGTTAAACAGGGGGCGCTAGAGAGAGAGGAGAGAGTTAAACAGGGGGCGCTAGAGAGACAAGGGAGAGTCAGAACAGGGGGCGCTAGAGAGAGAAGAGGCAAGTACACTGACAAAACTATGAGACCAAAAGAAAGATTTATCTGTGACTATTTCAGAAAAATGAAAGTTTAAAATGTCAGAAGTAAAAGCAGGACTAAAGCAGTTCTAAACCAGGACTAGAGCAGGTCTACGTGAGGACTAAAGCAGGTCTAGGTGAGGACTAGAGCAGGTCTACAGCAGGTCTAGATGAGGACTAGAGCAGGTCTACAGCAGGTCTAGATGAGGACTAACCTTGGACCCGGACGGTGCAGCTGGTCCGGTCTGATCCGGCCTCACTTTGGGCCTCACATTCATAAATTCCACTTTCCATCACAGAGCATTGGTTTAGGCTCAAAGAGGCCAAAGTCCCGTCAAAAGTCATGGTCTGGTTCTGGTCCGGGACCAGCTCGGACCCGTCTTTAAACCACGTTACCATGGTAACGGAGCCCTGGACTTTACAGGACAAACTGAGGCTGTGGCCCTCACGGACCACGAGCTCCGGCTCCAGTTTGAGAGAGAAACGAGGACATTCTAAAGTGTACAAGAAATTCAATTAAAACACGACTAAAACAGGTCTAGAACTGGTCTAAAAACAGGACTAAACCAGGTCTGAAGCAAGACTAGAACAGGTCTAAAGAGAGAGAAACGAGGACATTCTGAAGTGTACAAGAGACTCAGTTAAACCAGGTCTTAAACAGGACTAAAACAGGACTAGAACAGGTCTGAAGCAGGACTAAAGAGGGAGAAACAAAGAAATTCTGAAGTGTACAAGAGACCGAGTTAAACTGGGTCTAAAACAGGTCTATAACAGGTCTAAACCAGGTCTTAAACAGGCCTAAAGAGAGAGAAACGAGGACATTCTAAAGCGTACAAGAAACTGAGTTAAACCTGGACTAAAACAGGTCTGAAGCAGGTCTAGAACAGGTCTAAAAACAGGACTAAAGCAGGACTAAAGTGGGTCTAAAACAGGACTAAAGAGAGAGAAACAAGGAGATTCTGAAGTGTACAAGAGACCACATTAAACCAGGATTAGAAAGATCTAAAGTAGGCCTAAAGCTGGACTAAACCAGGATTAAAGAGGGTCTAAAACAGGACTACACCAGGACTTAAAAAGGACTATAAAACAGGACTAAGCCACAACAAAATCATGGCTAGAGAGCGAGAGAGAAACAAAGAAATTCTCAAGTGTACAAGAGACCGAGTTAAACCAGGACTAAAAAGGTCTAAAGTAGGCCTAAAGCTGGACCAAAGCTTGGTCTAAACCAGGATTAAAAACAGAACTACAGAGGAGCTAAAGGACTACAACAGGACTCCAGACAGACTGAAGCTGGACTGAATCAGGTCTAAATAAAAGACATCCAGACCTTGCACGCTGAGGGCGGAGCTGCACAGACTCTTGCCGCCCTCGTTGGACACGTGGCAGGTGTAGGTCCCAGAGTCTGTGGGTCTGACCGAGTGCAGCTCCAGACTGGACCAGCCCCTGTCGCTCCCGTCGGTCTGGCTCTGGCCCCGGATGGACGTTTTGGGGCTGGGAAAGAGCTCACGCTGCTCCCTGAACCACCGGACCACCAGAGGGGCGGAGCCGGAGAACTCAGCCCTCAAAACCACGTCTGAACCGGGTTTAGCGCTGAGCTGGGGGTCAGGAGAGAGCGAGAAGACGGGAGGCTCTGCACGGGACACGCCAAGGACACGTTAAGGACACGTTAAGTACACGTTAAGGACACGTTAAGTACACGTTAAAGACATGACAAGAACACGTGTGAGGTCTGTCACTATCAGCTTCGCTCACACTCATTACAACTTTGTACTGTCGTCTGTTTCTTAAGATCAGGAGTTCTCTAAATGTTTTAGGCCAAAGATGATTATTTCCCCTGATTAAAGGTACATTTACTGTCTTTGCAATGATGGATTTTGTCGTCATCAGAATGTGGAAGAACCCAAACATCCCCTGGACCCCACTTTGAGAAACAGTGTCTTAATGAGTGGCTGATACTGGTGCAGTTGTTTGTGCACAGTACAGTCTAATGAGGAGTGTTTTTACTGTGTTTATGACTAAAAAACTTTGAACTGAACTGGGGCTGGATTTTTAATATTGTATTTAAAAATTGTGTGCAATTTGCTGCATTTTCTCAACAATATAAGCCTGGACCGCTGAGTTGACGCTAAGCTGCAGTGCATTGTGGGACCTGTAGTTCAAACTGTAATGTGATTTTATCAAAGGGCCACTCTCAATAATAATCAGAAATCATCCTGAGGGCCACATTTGGCCCCCAGGCCGCAGTTTGACACCCCTGGCCTAGAACATATGTGAGAAAGGTAAATGTTTCTCTTTAAATCAAACTTTTAAAAGAGAACTGAACCTGCAGATGTAATAAAACACCTCTGACACCTCCAAAGTTTGTGAAGCACTTCTCCTTCAATATGGAACACTGAGAGAGCCAGAGGTAAAATAGATCTAAAGCAGTTGTAAAGCAGGACTAAAGCAGGTCTAAACCAGATCTAAAGCAGGACTAAGATGAGCCTACAACAGTACTAAAGCAGGACTAAAGCAGGACTTTTGTAGTCTGACCTGTGACACAGAGCAGTCCTCTCGTCTCCTCTGATCCGATCTGGTTTTGGGCTTTACAGCAGAATTCTCCAGCGTCAGACAAACTCAAGTCTGAGATCCTGAGCACGGCCGTGTTTTCAGAAAACTCCAGAGAAAAGCGCTCGTTTGCCGTGATTTCCTTTCCGTTTTTAAACCAGGAAACGCTCAGAGGCTGTGAACCGGCCACACGGCACTCCAGCGCCGCAGCGCCACCTACAGCCTGAGCCACGCGCTGCAGCGCTTTGGTGAAGGACGGAGGAACGGCGCGGTCTGAGGGCGAGCACAACACAAATCACTACAACAACAAGAACTTATAGAACTTAGACAGCAGTGGAAGCAAAGACTGGAGCAGGAGAGAGAACTGGACAAGCACTCGAACTGGACTAAGACTGGTCTATACTGGAGCTAAACCTGGACTAAAACTGGATTAAAGCAGGACTATGTCAGGACTAACCCTGGTCAGCATAAAGCCTTTGAAAGCCGGACTAAAGTGGATCTAAACCAGTTAAAGCAGGTCTACAGCAGCGTCATGTGTGTCACTAACACAGATCTAAACCAGTTTAGAAGCCTGTCTTATTGGGTGACCAGACCTCCCTGTTTACCCGGGACAGTCCCTGTTTACCCGGGACAGTCTCTATTTACCCGGGACAGTCTCTATTTACCCGGGACAGTCCCCGTTTACCCGGGACTGTCTCTATTTACCCGGGACAGTCCCCGTTTACCCGGGACAGTCTCTATTTACTCGGGACAGTCCCCGTTTACCCGGGACAGTCTCTATTTACCCGGGACAGTCCCTGTTTACCCGGGACAGTCTCTATTTACCAGGGACAGTCCCTGTTACCCGGGACAGTCCCTGTTTACCCGGGACAGTCTCTATTTACAGTCTCTATTTACCCGGGACAGTCTCTGTTTACCCGGGACAGTCTCTACTTACAGTCTCTATTTACCCGGGACAGTCTCTACTTACAGTCTCTATTTACCCGGGACAGTCTCTACTTACAGTCTCTATTTACCCGGGACAGTTCCTGTTTACCCGGGACAGTCCCTGTTTACCCGGGACAGTCCCTGTTTACCCGGGACAGTCCCTGTTTACCCGGGACAGTCTCTATTTACCCGGGACAGTCCCAGGGTAAATAGAGACAGTTTACCCGGGACAGTCCCCGTTTACCCGGGACAGTCCCAGTGTTTTCTATGTCCCAGTAGATCTATTCAAAACCACTTAATTGTCTTAATTTCTTTAGACAAAGTCGAGAAAAACATGCTTTGAGTCTCTCATATTATGAACTGTTCGTACAGAGAACAGTGGACAATCATTTGAAAAAGAGATTATGAATCTCAGTAGGTCTTTCCAGTGAAATCAAGGTTAAACAAATATTCTTTTTATTTATTTATTTACAACGGACGGTGCACATTGACCAACATTAACTGTATAACATGCCAGAATTAGCCAAAAGGCTAGTTTTCATCTGTTGTCCGTTGCCTGGTGGAATGAAAGCTCCCTGGAAGCTAGAGCTGTACTCAATGTATCGATACGGGGATATATCGTGACAAGCTCATTGGCAATACGCGTATCGTTACAGGTGTATCGGGATACGTATCAGCATACTTAAATTCATATAATTTACACTTATGAACCTGAACTGCAGCTTTAAGGCTGAAACTATTGAGCTGAACAAGACTTATTTGTAAGACACTTGTGCTTAACATAAAGTGTAGTTTGAAAATACAATTCCTCTGCATTTGACACTTGATACGTGACATATTGAGGAAATTATATCTGCATATACGTGTATCAGGATACGTATCGTATCGTGACCTCTGTATCGGGATACGTATCGTATCGGAAGGCTCTTGGAAATACCCAGCCCTACTGGAAGCCTTCATACAAAGGCTTCTTCAAATACATATTTATGTTCTTACTGGTGCATTTAAATGTACTTTTTGACTCAATGTTCCACTAGATTATTGTTACTGAAAACTCAACAAGTTTGTAAAATCTGGTCACCCAACTATCAGAGGTGTATTTAAGCCTTACTAAAGCCTTACTAACCGCTGACAGAGAGCCTGCAGCTGCTCCGCTCCTTCCCCACGGCGTTCAGGTGTATTTAAGCGTTAGTTAAGCGTTACTAAGCCTTACTAACGCTGACAGAGAGCCTGCAGCTGCTCCGCTCCTTCCCCACGGCGTTCAGGTGTATTTAAGCGTTAGTTAAGCGTTACTAAAGCCTTACTAACCGCTGACAGAGAGCCTGCAGCTGCTCCGCTCCTTCCCCACGGCGTTCAGGTGTATTTAAGCGTTAGTTAAGCGTTACTAAAGCCTTACTAACCGCTGACAGAGAGCCTGCAGCTGCTCCGCTCCTTCCCCACAGCGTTCAGGTGTATTTAAGCGTTAGTTAAGCGTTACTAAAGCCTTACTAACCGCTGACAGAGAGCCTGCAGCTGCTCCGGTCCTTCCCCACGGCGTTCTCATGTTTAAGGTGTATTTAAGCGTTAGTTAAGCCTTACTAAAGCCTACTAACCGCTGACAGAGAGCCTGCAGCTGCTCCGCTCCTTCCCCACAGCGTTCAGGTGTATTTAAGCGTTAGTTAAGCGTTACTAAAGCCTTACTAACCGCTGACAGAGAGCCTGCAGCTGCTCCGGTCCTTCCCGACAGCGTTCCAGACCTCCAGCTCGTACTCGGCGCTGTCGTTTGCGTCGGCGACTGGATTCGGAGCACGGCCGTGTTTCCCTTCACGCTCCACTTGTACTTGCGGCCCTGCGTCAGCTCCGAGCCGCCCTTGAACCATTTGGTGTGGAGTTCTGGACTCCCGCTGACCGTGCACTGCAGAGAGCACGAGTCTCCGCCGTGACGCTGATGGAGGCGGGTTTGTCCAGCACACGAGCCGGCTCTGCGACGGGGCGAGGGGTTAGAGGGTGTGTTTGTGAGCAGACGAGCTTTAACGGCAGAGTTATTACAGAAACAAGACAAAGACTGGCTTTTCCATCTTGTGAGCGAAGCATTGACTTTTAATCAAAAGAATCATTATTCAACTAATCAATGACCAAACTTTAGCTGCAGCTCTGTCTGGTTCAACACAAGGACATGTACACTCTCTGGACCTTTCCCTGGAGTTATACTTTGTACCTTGAACGCTGAGCTGTAAAGACTAAAACTCTTTGTACCTTGAACGCTGAGCTGGAAAAACGCTGAGCTGTAAAAAAACTCTTGTTGAACGCTGAGCTAAAGATAAATGAGGGGAGGAGAGACTAAAACTCTTTGGACCTTGAACGCTGAGCTGTAAAGACTAAACTCTTGTACCTTGAACGCTGAGCTGTAAAGACTAAAACCTTTGTACCTTGAACGCTGAGCTGTAAAGACTAAAACTCTTTGTACCTTGAACGCTGAGCTGTAAAGACTAAAACTCTCTGTACTTGGACGCTGAGCTGTAGAGATTCTTAACTCTCTGTACTTGAACGCTGAGCGTAAAGACTAAAACTCTTTGTACCTTGGACGCTGAGCTGTAGAGACTAAAACTCTTTGTACCTGAACGCTGAGCTGTAAGACTAAAACTCTTTGTACCTTGAAGCTGAGCTGTAAAAGACAAAACTCTCTGGACCTTGAACGCTGAAGCCTGTAAAGACTAAAACTCTTTGTACCTTGAACGCTGAGCTGTAAAGACTAAAACTCTTCTGGACCTTGAACGCTGAGCTGTAAAGACTAAAACTCTCTGTACTTGAACGCTGAGCCCTGTATAATAGACTAAAACTCTTTGTACCTTGAACGCTGAGCTGTAAAGACTAAAACTCTTGTACTTGACCTGAGCTGTAAAGATAAATCTTAACCTACTAAAAAAACTCTTGTACCTTGAACGCTGAGCTGTAAGACTAAAACTCTTTTGTACCTTGAACGCTGAGCTGTAAAGACTAAAACTCTTTGTACCTTGAACGCTGAGCTGTAGAGATTCTTAAACTCTCTGGACCTTGAACGCTGAGCTGTAAAGAATCTAAAACTCTTTGTACCTTGAACGCTGAGCTGTAAAGACTAAAACCTCTGGACCTTGAACGCTGAGCTGTAGAGATTCTTAAACTCTTTGTACCTGAACCTGAGCTGTAAAGACTAAAAACTCTCTGTACCTTGAACGCTGAGCTGTAAAGACTAAAACTCTTTGTACCTTGAACGCTGAGCTGTAAAAGACTAAACAAACTCTCTGTACCTTGAACGCTGAGCTGTAAAGACTAAAACTCTTTGTACCTTGAACGCTGAGCTGTAAAGACTAAAACTCTTTGTACCTTGAACGCTGAGCTGTAAAGACTAAAACTCTTTGTACCTTGAACGCTGAGCTGTAAAGACTAAAACTCTCTGGACCTAACGCTGAGCTGTAAGACTAAAACTCTTTGTACCTTGAACGCTGAGCTGTAAAGACTAAACTCTTTGTACCTTGAACGCTGAGCTGTAAAGACTAAAACTCTTGTACCTTGAACGCTGAGCTGTGTGGACCTTGAACGCTGAGCTGTAAAGACTAAAACTTTGTACCTTGAACGCTGAGCTGTAAAGACTAAAAACTCTCTGGACCTTGAACGCTGAGCTGTAAAGACTAAAACTCTCTGGACCTTTCTCTGGACTCATACTTTGTACCTTGAACGCTGAGCTGCGCGTCGCACTTGGCCTGCCCGGCCTCGTTCTCCACCACGCACGTGTATCTGCCGGCGTGTTTGGGCTGGGCGCCAGAGAACAAAATGGCTGCCGTGTTGCTATGGAAACTCATGGTCAGAGACGGGTCGTCCTCTCGGAGCAGCTCCGAGTCTTTCAGCCATTTTACCGACAAAGGACCAGAGCCTTTCACCGAGGCCTGGAGTTTGGCTGAGTCTCCCATGACCACGGACACAGAGGCTCCAGGCGTTTGGAGAACATGGGAGCTTCTATAACATTTAAAATAAACAAAACTATTAAACCTCCAGGCGTTATGGAGAACATAGGAGCTTCTACAGGATTTAAATACAACACAACTATTAAACCTCCAGGCGTTTGGAGAACATGGAGCTTCTAAAAGGTTTAAATACAACACAACTAAAGTTAAAGACGTTTGGAGAACATGGAGCTTCTATAAATATTTAAATAAAACAAAACTATTAAACCTCCAGGCGTTTGGAGAACATGGAGCTTCTATAAATATTTAAATAAAACAAAACTATTAAACCTCCAGGCGTTTGGAGAACATGGGAGCTTCTACAGGTTTACACAAGATAAAGATTTAAAATACAACAAAACTATTAAAGCTACAATGTTTGAGAGAACATCAGAGCTTTTGCAGTTTTACACAAAAGCCATAAATACTAAGCTTAAGACACAAACAAAGACCAAATCTTCACAAGAACTTAAAGATTATTAGGCTATAATCAGGTCCAAACCTCCTGAGATCCAGACGTTTGCAAAACATCAGGTTTACACAAGATAAAGATTTAAAATACAACACAACTACTAAAGCTACAGACGTTTGGACAACATGGGAGTTTCTACAGGTTTACACAAGCACCACAAGGTTTAAGTTTAAGACACAAACAAGGACTAAGTCTGGAGAAGAACGTACGAGTACTCAGTCTCTAAGCCGAGACGACAGACGCTGAAGTGAAATAAACTGATCAGATCCAAACCTTCAGAAGCTGGAGAACATCAGAGCGACTACACTTTATCTACAAAGTTTAAGACTTACAGTAGACGGAGCTTGTGAAAGAAAACTAAAGATACAGCATGACACTGAAGATTTCTACTGAGAAACATGGCCACGAATGACAAAAATAACTTATTAAGACCAAATAAATAGAGATAAACCTGTTATAATCATGTCACTGACAAGATGAATCATAAAACAGTCCATGTCTTTATCATTTTAAATTATTCTAGACGTTTTAAGTCGAGATCAGATACATGACGAAGCTGACAAACGCTCCCAGACTTAGATCTTAAAGAGACTAATCTGTTTTCTGCGTTTAAACGATATAAACCGGCTCCTTGGACCTTCCCGACGCTGGACTGACCTTTGAGTTTGGCGCTGGCCGTGCAGGACGCAGAGCCCACCTGGTTGGACACTACACACTCATACTCTCCCACGTCAGCGCTCTCAAACCTCGGATCTCCAGAGTCGTGTGAGAGCCCAGCGTCACCACGCAGAACTTCTGATCTGACACCAGACGCTTTTTATTCTTTCTCCACGAGATTTCAAACGGAGCGGAACCAGAGAGCTCGCAATCCAAGAGAGCTACGGCCCCGCGAACGGTTTCTACGCTCTGAGGAGGGCCAGGAAGGAAGGAGGCTCTGGAGGAGACAGGAAGAAGAGTGAGGAGGGAGGAGGGGGAAGGAAGGAGGCTCTGGAGGAGACGAAAAAGGAGAGGGAGGAAGGAAGAGAGGAAGGAAGGAAGGAAGGAGGCTTGGAAGAGACGAAACAAGAGTGAGGAGGGAGAGTAAGAGGGAGGGAAGGAGCAGAGGAGGGGCCAGGAAGGAAGGAGGCTCTGGAGGGACGAAAACAAGAGTGAGGAGGAAGAGAGGAGGGAAGAGGCTTGAGGAGACAAGGAGAGAGTGAGGAGAGGAGAGGAAGAGAGGAGGCTCTGAGGAGACAGAGGAGGAGTGAGGAAGGAAGGAAGGAAAGGAAGGAAGGAAGAAGGAAGGAAGGAAGGAGGCTCTGAGGAGACAGGAAGAGAGTGAGGAGGAGGAGAAGGAAAAGGAAGGAAGGAGACAAGAGGAGGGCCAAGAAGGAGAGAGGCTCTGAGGAGACAGGAATAGGAGTGAGAAGGAAGAGAGGAAGAGAGGAAGGACGGAAGGAAGGAGGAAGGAAGGAAGGGAGGAAGGAATGATGAGAGAAAGGAAGGAAGAAGGAAGAAAGAGAGAGGAAGGAAGGAAGGAAGGAAGGAAGGAAGAGAGAGAGAAAGAAAGGAAGGAAGGAAGGAAGGAAGGGAGGAAGGAATGATGAGAGAAAGGAAGGAAAGAAGGAAGGAAGGAAGGGAGGAAGGAAGGATGAGAGGAAGGAAGGAAGGGAGGGAGGAAGGAAGGAAGGAGTCTCTGGAGGAAAGAACAGAGGGTGAGAATCTTAAACAACAGTTCTCTGCTCTTGAGGAGAACTTTGGTTCCTTTGACTTGAGCTGAAGCAGGTCCAGGACTAGATCTGGGTCTAGATCTGGGTCGGTACCTTTAACAGTGACCCTGGTGCTGCTTATGTTAGTTCTTTAGTTCCTGTACCTTTAACAGTGACCCTGGTGCTGCTCTATGTTAGTTCTTTAGTTCCTGTACTTTAACAGTGACTCTGTGCTGCTCTATGTTAGTTCTACAGTTCCAGTACCTTTGACAGTGACTCTGGTGCTGCTGTATGTTAGTTCTATAGTTCCAGTACCTTTGACAGTGACCCTGGTGCTGCAGACCTCCGTCCCGCTCTCGTTCTGAACCTCGCAGGTGTACACTCCGGCGTCAGACAGCGCCACCTGCTGCAGCTCCACACAGGCCACGCCCTCTTTAAAGCTCAGACCCACTCTGTGATCGGCTTTAAGCTCCGAGTCGTTACAGAACCACAGAACCTTCAGTTCAGGGGAGCCTGTGACTGAGCACTGTAAACGGGCTGTGGCGCCTTGTTTCCAGACGGTGGCGCTCTCCAGGCGTTTGACAAACACCGGCGGCTCTGCACAAACGTCACAGAGGAAGAGTTTACACCAGAGCCAAGAGATTTAACAGCAGACTAAACACCAGACTAAACACCAGACTCACAGCGGAACATACACACAGTTTAATCAGATTTGAAAGGTTTTATTCAGTGTTTCTCAGGCTGTGGGGTGCGTTCCTCTGCTCTAGTTTTATTTAAAGATAGATCCAATCATAGAACAGCCTTGGCTTTAGCTCACACTTGTATTACACATATTTCAGTCTTAAGCCTCAGTCACAATGACCCGTACGACCTGCTACGACCACTCAATGAACGATTTTTTTTTCCTACGTCGTTCTTGAGCTCACAGCCTGTTTGTAAGTTTGTAGTCAGGTTGATGGTCTTTCTACGACGAGTCTATGAATGCAGAAACTGTAAACTGGCTTTGAGACTGAGAGGCGCAGTATTTTAGCTCGTTTAAGGGATCTGTGCGGGGAAACGCAGATGGCCTGTTGCGTCTGTTTATGGTGCTATGTCAATTCATTTCCTCAAAAAAGTGCGACTTAAACTTCGGTTACTTATGTACTTATGTACGTTTTTTTCTTCTAAAATATGCATTTTGGGGCTTCTGCGACGTATATTCCGTAAAATTCGGTATTTTGTATTTTATTATGTTTTAATTGGAAGCACTTTTTGTCACTTTTTGTGTTGTAAAGGGCTAAATAAATAAAGGTTGATTGATTGAAAAAGTCCTGCTGAAACTCCTTTACCTGTGTAAATCTACTGAAGTAAAAAAGTAAAAAGTACAATCACACAATCAGAATTGATCTCAGTCTCAGTTAAAGCGACTAGAAATCAGAATATCCATTTTTGTTTTTGCCAGATTAGAATCTAAAATGTTGTGTCATATTTTACACCAAGACATTTGAACCCATCTACACACAGTTTGTTAAGTCTTGGAGTGTGAGAAGGCTTTACAGTGAATTTATTATAATCATTCTGACTTTTACCACAGGACAAGTAAGTAATATTTATAAAATGATAGAAATTACTAAAAGTTTTTGTCAGTTTTCACTTGTTCACAAAGCTTGGATCCACCTCAGCACAGCAGCTCTGCCGTGTTTCTTTTTAATATAATAAGTAGAAAGTGCAGATAATTCTTGAACAATTAGAGAAGTAAATGTAAGACGTCACTAGATTATTTAATACTCAAGTAAAGAACTACTTAAGTGCAGTTCTTGAGTAAAAATACTTTAGCCCGCCCACGAGTAAATCTGACAGTTATTAAACATTCTAAATCTGATTAAAGACATGTGTTTTCTCCGGTCTGGATTTACCTGAGACGAACGAGCGCTGCTGCAGTACGACTCTGACCTTTGACCCTCACACTCCTGCCCCCAAACTCTAGCTCCCCCTTGTGGCTAAACCGCAGAACTGCAAGAATGACTGCAAACTTCACTCATGTTAAACCTGAAGAAGTGCTATAGTTTCAATGTTTTATCTCGTTTCAAATGATAAAATTACTTATGTTTTCTTTATTACTAGTTTCAGACAGTTTCTTTGTTGTTCTGTTGGAAAATATATTTGTAAAACTCAAAAATCTGAACAAACGTGTAAAATATGAAGCACAAAAAGAGAAAAAATGTGGAAGTTTTTTAGGTCTGAAAATAGGTCTGAAAAGTTTATAAAAGAATGGATTTAAAGAAGAGAACATGAGATAAAAGAAGTGACACAGAACATGTAAACAACAAGAGTAAACAACAAGAGTAAACAAGAGTAAACAAGATGAGCAGAAGCGTTTGAGAGCGGCAGCAGCTGTGACTGGAGCAGATCTTTTCTCTCATTAGCATGTCGTACTTCTCCCTGACGCTCTCACTCTTTAGCTGCATGTCTATCCTCAGCGCCGCACACTCCTCTCTCTCTCTCTTACCTTGCACTTTGACGCTGCTCCTGCTGGTGGCGCTGCCGGCCTCGTTACTCGCCGTGCACACATACTCTCCACAGTCTTTCATGGCGCTCTTTGGGATCTGGAGCGAGGCGTTTTTACCCTCGAAGGAGAGTTTACAGTCGGGGCTTTGGTGCACGCGCCGGCCGTTCCTGCTCCAGGCCACGCTCACGCCGCGCTCCTCGCTCAGCGCACACTTCAGGAGCAGCGGCGCGCCCACGCTCACCGCCGTGACGGGCGGCAGCGGCGTGAGGAAGCGCGGCTGGTCCACGGCGCACAGCTGCACCGCGCACTCAGCCTGCCCCAGGGCGTTCGTGGCCCGACACACGTACAAGCCGGCGTGGCTCAGCTCCACGCGCGGCAGCTCCAGAGACGCTTCGCCCGCCTCAAAGCGACTCTGCGCCAAAGCCTGAGCGCCGTCTTTGAGCCAGAGCGCGGACAGGGGGGCGGAGCCTGAGATCTGACAGGTGAGGCGCACCTGTCGCCCCACGAACGCGCTCTGAGGAGAGTCCGGCTTAGACACAAACACGGGCGCGCTTTTCTCTGAGGGTCAGAGCAGAAAGAACACAGTTATAGCACAAAACCAGAGCAACAGCAGGAACACAAACAGGAACAGAAAGAAAAGAAGAGGAAAGAGAAAGATTAAAAGTGAAAAAAGATTCAACTGAGACAGAAACAGCCAATTATAAAAGCTTCTTCTGATAATTACAGACACATTTCAACACCAGGAACATCAGAAACACATGAATAAACCTTAGAATATGACATGACAAATATCGGAACTTCTTCTAAGAATTCAACATCAGAAACTTCAGTTACTTCAACCACCTCCAGCTGAAGAAACTCATTTACAACAACAAAAACACCACATTTCTACCTCATAAAATCTGAAAAGAACAGCACAAACTTCACTTTGAAAAATGAATGTTATCAATTTAGTATCACGAAGAACAGTGAATGTGTCCTGAGCAGCCAAAAGGCCTTTTATCGACAAAAAAAATGATATTAAACCGGAAAAACGGCTCCAAATTACAACAACAACAACAATTCATAATAACTACACCTTAATTAGCTTTGAAATATGATAAATTAATCATGAACAAACGACAATTTACTGGAGGAAAAAGTTGACTTAGTAACGACTTAAGCTAAATCCTAATGTTTAATAAGATTGTTTCTTCATGAATAATTACGTATGTGTAATTGTACTTATTACAAAGTGGAGCTGTTACAAAAATTATCAATAAATGTCGATCAAACGAAGCCAAAGTAAATCTCAAAATCAACATCTATGTAACATTTCCACAAAATCCACAATAAGTGACAAACTTATTCAAGTAAAACCATAAAAACACTCAAGCAACCACAACAAAGCCGAGGTTTTTCTTAAAATTAAACTAAAAAAATCAACAATAAATGTGTATTCACGACTCTTCATGAATCAATAGTAAACTTACAACCAAATAACCACATTTTTATCTGGATTAAAACGTCACAAAACTGCTCTTAAAGTCGTTCCAAACCAGTTCTTTTCCACCGTTCATGAATAAATCTTCATCCACAAAGCAGAATCTTCACATTTAAACCCAACCAAAGCGCCGTGTGTGTGCATGTGGGCGGGGCTCACCGGTGACATGCAGGGGGGCGGAGCATTCGTCAGAGCCGTGCTGATTGGTGGCTCTGCAGGTGTACTCTCCGCTGTCGTCTCTGTTTGCTCCGAGCAGCTCCAGGGACGAGGAGCTGACGCGGCTGATGATGCGCACGCGTTCGCTCTCCTTCAGCGCGCCGCCGTCTCTGAACCATTTAAATGTCACGTTAGGAGCCGCCTCCGTCTCGCACTCGAACTTCGCCGTGTTCCCGATGTTTATTTCCACCGGAGAGATGCGGTGGCGGAAAACTGGCTTCACTGGAAAAACAACGGGAAAAAGAGAGAAAGAGAAAGAAAGAGAGTCAAAGTCTGAGGTTAAAAGAGAAAGAGAGGATGAGATGAAGGAAAGTTTGAGACAGAAGATATGTGGAACTAAACCAGGTCTAAAACTGGACTAACCAGATTAAACTGGACTAAAGCTGGACTAAAACAAGAACTAAAGCAGGGCTAAAGCAGGATTGAAAACAGCACTAAAGCGGTCTAAACCAGGACTAAACAGTCTAAAACTGGACTGCAAAAGTCAAAACTGGACAACACAAGTCCAAAACTGGACTAAAACAGGTCTAAAACTGGACTGAAAACAGGTCTAAAACTGGTCTAAACCAGACTAAACAAGGTCTAAACCGGTCTAAACCAGGACTAAAACAGGTCTAAACTGGACTAAACAAGTCCAAAACTGGACTAAAACAGTTTAAACAGGTCTAAAACAGGTCTAAACAGGTCTAACTAAAACAGGTCTAAACCAGGTCTAAACCAGGACTAAACCAGGTCTAAAGCAGGTCTACACAGGACTAAAGCAGGTCTAAAGCAGGTCTACACCAGGACTAAAGCAGGTCTAAATCAGGTCTAAAACAGGTCTAAACCAGGCTGAAGCAGGTCTAAACAAGGTCTAAAGCAGGTCTAATCAGGTCTAAACCAAGACTAACCAGGTCTAAACTAGGTTTAAACCAGGTCTAAACCAGGTCTCAGTTCCACACACGTCTCAGTGACAGATGGAGGTGAAGCTGTGAACAGAAGATGTTTTTTTGGAGCTGAAACAGAAGCTGAAACGTGAAACATGCAGAAGGTTTGAGATGATTCTGCAGGAGGAAGTGAGCTGCACAAACTGTGTCTCTGGACCAGGAAATGTCTCCAGACTTTCTCAGGTTCTGCGTTTTAACCATTAATATTGACAGTTTGAGTGAGGAAATGTCTTGAATCAGGTTCTGTCTTTAAACCGTGACAGACTAAAGACTGAGTCAAACATTCAGAATCAGGTTCAGACTTTAATCAGTCACAAAGAACAAGTCACGTCTGATCAAATCATTCTGCTCTGATCAGAAACATGAACAAGATGGAGTCTAGACATTTGGACCAATCAGGAGAGATGCAGTTTGTGCAGCGCAAACATGGAGAAAATGGACAAAAGAGAGTGAACCAATGATAAAGAGTGAATTGATAATAAAGAGTGAACCGATGATAAAAAGTGAGATGAGCAGACGGAGGTGGATCCTGTGGATGAACGACAAAGTGGATGAAACGGTGGAATGTGAAGAGTGTCTGCGGAAACCTCAGAACAGACTTATGAACTCTGATGTTTGAGTCTTTGGCTTTTATAAGAAGTTTTCAAAAGTATAAACTCACAGGGTTTTAAAAGAGAAACATTGTGTTATGCAAATGTCAGTTTAATGTCAAAGATTAAACTCAAAAATACTTTTGTGCAATGATGTTTGTATTTAAATTACCCCTGGGAATCAAGCTTATTCTATAGAAATCTAGTTATAGTACATTTTAGTATTCTGGTACTTTCTGCACTCACAAATTATTTCTTTTGTTTCTAGTGAATTTAATTGAATTTGTTCTTGATTTAAAAAGGTGTATTTTTGCAAAAAATGTAATCTAATTTCTTTAATTCATGTTAATTGTATACTTTAGTGTTTGTTAGAGGTTTCCACAGACTTTAGGGTTAAACGTGGGTCACTGCGGCTCGTTATGGGTCATTATGGGTCATTAATGGGTCACTATGGGTCACTCATGGTCACTCATGGGTCAGAACCTTGCTGCTTTCGACCCAGTGCCGCTGACGTCTGTTCCTTCTGTTTCTCCAAACTCATCCTGTCTGCTTCCGTTTCTCTCCTCGACCCTCGGCCCGCCTCCTCCTCCTCCCAAAGCCAAAGCTCCTCCCACAAACCTCTCGTTTCCGTGACAACCATCCTCTCAGAGACCAACGACGCCGCCGAACCGTTTTCCTCCGCGAACACGTCGTGCAGAGATTCTACGACCGCGGGCAGATCCTCCGACGCTTCGCTGAGCATCACGGCTTCGGTAATGAAATCCTCGCGTTCGCCGACCTTTTGCGTCGCGGCTTGATACGACTCTGCGTTTTCTGCGTCACGGTTTGAATTGTCGCTTCTGTCTTTTGCGTCGGTTTGAATCCATGCTCCAGTTTTCTGCACCGTCGTTTGAATGGTCGCTTGGGTTCTATTTGCGTCGCGGTTTGAATTGGCTCCAGTTTTCTGCGCCACGGATTGAACTGTCGCTTCTGTCTTTTGCGTCGGTTTGAATTGCGCTCCAGTTTTCTGCGGCTGCTGTCGCTTCTGTCTTTTGCGTCTTGGTTTGAATCGCGCTCCAGTTTTCTGCGTCGCGGTCTGAAACGCCACTTTACTTTCCGTTTTAAGCCCTGCCTTCTGCACGTTCTCGCTGGCTAACGTCTCCGCACTCTCTCCGATCGTCAGCTCGCTCACGACCGTCGACTGCACCTGCTTTTTAACCGTTCTCTTACCGACGTCGCGCTGTGCTTCTCGGTTTCTCTCTGTAACTCTTCGGACGTTAAACTTTCCTGATCGCGGAAAAGCAGAGCGTGCAGAGCCACCTGGAGTTCCGACTTCAGCTCGGCCTTTGCGGGTAATCTGTGTCCAGCGTGAGCATGATCTCGATGGGATTTCCCGGGGTTGTGATGAGGTAGGAGAACGCGGCGTGTTTGGGTTGTTTGGTGACGCGCACTTCCTGGATTCTGGTCGGTTTTAGCTCGCTTACGACGTCTGCGAGCATTACGCGCTGCTCCTGAGCGACGGCCGACTTCAGCGCTTCTCTCACCTGCCGTTTCAGATTCCCTTTGGACGTTTTCGGAATCTGGACGTTGAAGTTTAGCTCTTTGGGAAGCGCCGGAGAATCCTGCGTCTCGTGCACAAAACGACGTCTTTCTTCTGCCGCGTCGAGCTCACGTTTTGCTCTTGTGACTTTTGTAAATCTGAACATTTCTCTCCTAAAATAACTCGCCTTTCTTCCAGTAAAACAGACTGCCTCACTTCCTGTCCCTCTTGGATCTGAAACGCGTAATCCTGCTCCGCCGCTTCCAAAACCGCGCAGCTTTCCGTCGCGATCGCTTTCTCCTCGATGAAAATGGGCCGTTTGGGGATTTTGGGTTCGGTTTTGACGACAGGTTTAAGCTCCGCCTCTGTTTCCATGCGTCCGGTGTCCTTCCTCCAAAGCTCGCGTTTCCGTCACGTTTATCGACTGCAGAACGTTCCAGAAATCCTCCTTTTGCACCAGAGCTCGCTGCGCTTTCACGTCGCAGACTATCGGACTTTCTTTGGACATCTGCGCGGCTAGAACCGACACCGGGAGCACGTTCAGCGGCTTTGCTTCCGCGCGAATCTTCGGTTTGACTTCGGAAACTGACATTTTCAGCGGCTCGTCTCGCTCTGCCGTTAACTCTAAACGTTCCTCGGAGATCGCGGCGTTTTTCCGGGCTCGTTCCACTCTCTGGTTCGCCTGAAAGTGATGAGTTTTGCCGTGTTTGATCAGGTCTTCTTTGGGTAAAACTGTCGGAGAATGACGCACTGCGCATGCTTCTTCTGTCGCGTTTCGTCTGAACCTGGACCGATTCTACGTCTGGTTTTTCGGCGATTTCGTGGGATTTCTCGCAGATTAAAGTCCGCTGTTCGTCTTGCGTCACTGTTTGTAAAATAACCGGACTTTTCCTGCTTTCTGCTTGCTCTGGCGACGGTTTTTCGACGCTGAACCTTCCTTCTGCTTCGTAAACGTCTTGCTCTGAGCTAACCTGCAGCTTTAGCACTCTCTCTGCTTCTCTCTGAACCTCTAAACTCATTCCTGTCTCTAGTATTCCCACTTTGCCTTGACTTTCGGCTTGGATTTCTCGTCTTTCTTCAACGTTCGCAGCGATTTCACGTCTAAATCTTTAGTTTGAGCTGCTTTCTGCTGATCCGGTTTGAATATTTCGAAGGGTTTCTCTTTGATGAGCTCCGTCTTGGTTTGGCTGAGCGGCGCTAGCACGGTTTTAGCTTGTTCTTTGTGGATTTGCGCGTTTATGGGTTTGTCTGCTTCTTGTATCGGTCGGCGTGACTTTCCGTGAGCTGCGTTTGTTCTGAAGACTGCGCCGAATACAAAATCTTCACTCCTTCTGTCACTTTGAAGCAGTTTTCCTCCGAAGGTCGCGTATTTGACCCGTGATTTCGTCTTGTATTTGCAAACTGGACTCGACCTGCGGCCCGCTCACCGTCTGAAGCGCTTCTGTGGATAGTTTCGTCTTTTGTCGCGCGGTTTCCTGAATCAGCTCGACTCTGACGGTGCTCAGCGGGATGACCTGCTCTGAAGTGGCCGTCATGAGCTTGGACTTCTCTTCTTTCACGAAACTGACCTCAGAAATTTCCGGGCTGAGGATCTTCTCCGAGTGCTGCTCTGTGATTTTGCGCTGCTCCTGGACGGACGACACGAACGACGTGACGCGCAGCTGTTTTCCTGGGACGGCTAAAGACGTCCCGGTGCGTTCTCCGGGCAGCGCTGGACTCACGTGTTCCTGGACGTTGTGGACTGCAGCACGGCGGCCTGTTGCGTCAGCGTTTCCTTGCGCATCGTCGCGGCCAGCACGTCGACCTCGCTGAGCAGCTGCACCTCTTCGCTCTGGATGATCTGCCGGTCGTCTGTGCTGATCGTGTAAATCATCTGATCCGACCTCGTGCGCGTTTCGCTCTGCTCCGCCAGCGAGATCTTCAACCGGACGTTCTCTTGATGACGACGGAAAGCTCGGCGCTGCACGACGCTTCTCCGAAAGAGTTCAGCGCTTTGCAAACGTACACGCCGCTGTCTTCTGCTGTCACCGTTTTCACGCTCAAAAACCCGCTGCCGTCCGCGTTCGAGACGGTGAAATACGACGCGTCCGGTTTGATCTGAGCGTTTCCTCTGAACCATTTAACTTCCGGTTGTGGAATTCCTGTCACGACAAAACTAAACAGCGCCTCAGCTCCTTCCGACACTTGCGCGTTCTCGATCGTTTTGGTAAAAAGCGGCGGTTTCCCGGTCTCTCTCAGTTCGACGTTTAAGAAGGATTTACACGTGGCTTGTCCGAAGCGGTTGCTAAGCGTGCACGAGTATTCCCCGCAGGTGTTCCTGGCGGATTTCGCGGATAATCAGCAGAATTCCTCCTTCTCGTGCTTGAATTCGTAGAGCGCGGAGAGGAGATGTTGGCGCCGTCGTGGAACCACTGCGCGCGGGTTTGGGGAATCCCGCGGCGCGCACGGCGAAGGTGAAAGAGTCTCCGGCGACGGCAGAGACGCTACGGGACAGTTCGCTGAGGAAAGACGGTTTCTCGCGCTTTCGGTCCAGAGAGGAGGTGATGCGCGGTTTGTGTTTGGGCCGAGGGTCGGGTTTGTCGGAGAGTTTGGGTCGTGGACGATCGCTGACGAGATAAAAGTAAAATCAGACAAAGACAGACATTTATAAACAGCTGAAGTGTGGAGAGAAACAACAGATTCAGGTCAGGTTTAAACTCGTCCTGAAAGAAGATGAGACAGCGTTAGTTAGATCAGACACTTTGGACACTTTCACATTTTACATATTGTATGACAACCTGGTCTCTGGCAGCAAAGTCAACAATTCAGCCTCTGCAAAGTTTGTATTAACAAGACTCAAGATATTGGATAAGAAACCTAGGTCACATCATTATTGTAACATTGTAGAGAAATACAAGATGTTAACTTTGGAAAATGTCATCCTGCTGCAAATACCAGTCTTATGTATAAGATTTTTCACAACTTAGCGCCTCCTCCTTTAAAAACCTTTGTAAGATCTTGTGATGAGGCAGGAGTCAGGACAAGAGGAGACTGCTATGTAAACTTTAGGTCTACTACATTTGGACAGAACTGCTTCTCAGTAAAAGCAGCTGGAGCCTTTATATGTGAGAGAGTCTAATACTTTAGGGCATTTTAAATTTAATCTTAAAAAATGGCTTAAAGAGAACCAGGTATGTAGTCATTAGTGTAGGAAGTACGTCAAATTGTGTATATTTAAAGGTAGATTGTAAATATTTAAAATTGTTAATTGTGTTTTTTGTGATTAGTTGGTGTCTGCTCTGCTGGTGCTGGTGTCTATGTTTTAATTGTATTTTAAAAGGGTTTGACTTTTTTTAATGATGACCTGCTGCTTCACTAAAACCTGCTGTCACTTTGCTTCTGCCCAGGGACTACAGATGAAAATGAGCTTGTAGTTATATCTGGTGTGTACAATACATTTATTGTGCAATGTCCCTGTCAAATAAATAAATAAATAAATAAAATAACACATAAAGCATCTATAACATTTATTTAACAACACTTAACCACCCGCCCTGGAACTGGAGACTTGTCCAACGCCCCAGAGTCAAACAAACACAAATTATAGAACAACAACTTTAACTATCAAGCATAGGTCTGGGCAATATTGTGATAAAAATCGAATCTCTAGCTCATCTCTGCGACAATCTGTTTTTTTGATGAAATCCTAACATCGTGATTTCCTTTTTCTGTTCAAATATAGACTATTTTTTCCAACCTATTACTCTTAGTCTTAGTTTAATTAGTGACTTTGGGTTTCTTTTTTTGAAGTTCCTTTTGAACTGCGCTTTTAAGTCATAAAAATAATTAATTTTAGCACATTTTCAGGTTTGTATTGTGAAAATATATCAGGTTGTATAACTGAAACATGGATTTTTAGCATGTTTTAATGTGTACCGTATTTTCCGGATATATGTCGCTCCGGAGTAAACGTCGCAGAAGCCCCAAAATGCATATTTTAGAAGAAAAAAACTTACATAAGTCGCACCGAAGTATAAGTCGCACTTTTTTGGGGAAATTAGTTTACCGGTACATAATCCGGCACCATAAACAGACGCAAGACACGTTTTTCCATCCTGCTCCTGTCAGGCTACAATACAGATCAAAACACAACTAAACTCTGCATTAATCGGCTTCTATATTATCACTAAATCATCTGCAATAAGCATTTTGTCCATTTGACGTTCAACAATCGCGATGTGACTTAATTACCTGCAGCAAGTTCCACACATCTCTTTCCGCTAAATCTACTGCCTGTTTTACCCAAACTCCATTTCCACCACTCCTGCATAAACAGCTCCTTCATCATTCATTCCTCTGAAAAGTTTTAACCCGAGTGGCTTCTGCCGTAGAAATGCGAGTGCTCCGCATGAAACAAGGAAATGCAGCTGCAGCAAGTTTTTGTTGTTTACAGCCACCACCAGAAAAACATCAGCGTTTGTCTTTCAAGTGATCACGATCAAAGATACTACTCCTCTTGAAATCAGATCGAATCAAAGCCTCTGTCCTGTTATTTTCACTGAATGGAGCCTTACACTCTCCTGAGCGTCAGTGTGGTTCTTGAGACTGCAGCCTCCAGGTCTGCAGTTTTATAAATGTACCACTGCACATGCTCCGCACTTACACAAGTGTCTGCACCTTGGAGACAACAGTGTCACGCCTCACTGTCGGAACAGCAGCACATGAATCGGCCTTTTTCCCTCGTTTGAGAAGCAGAGAGCACTCGAGTCTGGTCAGGACCCGTAATATATTAATAGTTATTAACAAATTCACATTTATTTTACATAAATAAGTCGCACCCGAGTATAAGTCGCCCCCCCTGTCAGACGATGAAAAAAAGCGCCACTTATAGTCCGGAAAATACGGTAAAAGTTGATATTATGGTAAGAAAAACACATGATATGGCAAAATCCCATTACTTGTATTGCAGCAACACACAATGTTATAATAATTGATTCTTTTATTATTTTTGACTGAGTTTGCTTGTTTCTCTTTAAAATTTGGCAACACTGGTTGGATTTTGACTGCTGGATTTAGCTGTTGATAGTGAATAGGAAAATAAATGGTCTACATGAATCGTGATCAAATCGAAATTGTGATATTAATTGTTTGCCCTATCGCCAGGCCTAATCCAGCATTTATACAGTATAAGACAAATAAACAATTGTAGTGTTTTTGCAAATGCTCTCAACTCCGCTACTAACGCAAGAAAAGTAAATAACTTTCTCCCAGATGACGCCTGTAACAACAGAAAGTCTTTCATTTCACACTTCTGCTGCTCAACAAGAGAAGTTGGTTTTCTTACTACGGATAGTCGTTTGTTGTTTGGATTAAAGGATTTATTTATGTGAAGACTTAGCTCATGATGCTATCACTACATTACCTCAGCTCGTTCTCTCTGGCGACTGGAAAGTGTTGTGTTTGTGTTGATGATTACTGGAGATACTTTGACATTTAAATTAGTCATGAAAAGAGGTGTTAATGGTCGGTTTATTGTGCATTTTAACTGCGGCGACGTATTAATGAGGCTAACTGCACCTTTAGTCTCTTGAATTCACTTGAGTAGACTATCAAAAATACAAGTTTCAAACTTTAAAGTCACTCATAAGAGGCAAAGTAACCTAAATGTCCAGCCTCCTCTATTCGATATCGGTTCCCAGAAAGCCATATCGGTCGGGCCCTAGTTATAAACACATATCTCTGTGAGACCAAGCTGATTTTAATGAAGTACTCCACCTAAAACTGTGGCTGTGTTTGGTGGAGTGAAGACATTTGTGTTCCATGTGTTTCTGTGAGTGTGAGTTTGTTTTTACCTGCAGTTTCTGGAGTCACAGCGGACGGTTTCCCTTCCACCTCAGTCACTGTAAAAACACAGGAAGAACACGTTAAAAACAAACACGCCAACGACACGGACCGAGGTTTATTATGGTGCAGGACACGGTTAGTCGTGCTCCATAAAACTGAACCAGCCCAAAGACGAGCCGAGCGGAAGCAGAACCAGACCCAGGCTCTGACCAGGAACAGATAAAGACTGAGGAGATCTGAAACTCTGAGGAGAAGATCTGAAGTGTGAGGAGAAGATCTAAAGTCTGAGGAGAAGATCTAAAGTCTGAGAGAAGGCTAAAGTCTGAGGAGAGATCTAAAGTCTGAGGAGAAGATCTAAAGTGTGAGGAGAAGATCTAAAGTCTGAGGAGAAGATCTAAAGTGTGAGGAGAAGATCTAAAGTGTGAGGAGAAGATCTAAGTGTGAGGAGAAGGGCTAAAGTGTGAGGAGAACATCTAAAGTGTGAGGAGAAGATCTAAAGTGTGAGGAGAAGATCTAAAGTGTGAGGAGAAGATCTAAAGTGTGAGAGAAGGGCTAAAGTCTGAGGAGAAGATCTAAAGTGTGAGGAGAAGATCTAAAGTGTGAGGAGAAGATCTAAAGTGTGAGGAGAAGGGCTAAAGTGTGAGGAGAAGATCTAAAGTCTGAGGAGAACATCTAAAGTGTGAGGAGAACATCTAAAGTGTGAGGAGAAGATCTAAAGTGTGAGGAGAAGATCTAAAGTGTGAGGAGAAGATCTAAAGTGTGAGGAGAAGATCTAAAGTCTGAGGAGAAGATCTAAAGTCTGAGGAGAAGATCTAAAGTGTGAGGAGAACATCTAAAGTGTGAGGAGAAGATCTAAAGTGTGAGGAGAAGATCTAAAGTCTGAGGAGAAGATCTAATCATCAGCTTTATTGACGAGCGACTGGTCTAACTGCAGAGCTGAGGCCTGGTTCTGCTCGGCTTTGCTCTGGGGCTGGTTTGGTGAATCTGACATGCTTTTCTCTGCTCTTTCTCTGTGTTTTTTCTGCTCAGAGTGATTCAGACCGTCCATTTCAGCGTCTGACTTTTACTGGTGAAGGTTTGGTGAAAAAAGAGTTTCCTAAATGAGCCAAAAGCATGCAGATCCCAACCTTTAGGCCACGCGGTCTTTGGCTTAGAGTTAGAGAGCTCCACGTTGAGAAGATTGCAAAACCAGAGCATGACCGCGGCCCGTTTGCTGCCCATTTTATTCCACTGTCGCAGAGATTCCATCGGCAAAAACAGCTCGAAGTCTGCCCCAAACCGACGCTGTTCCAGGGGCAAAAACAGCTCAAAGTCTGCCCCAAACCGAGGCTGTTCCAGGGGCAGAAGCAGCTCAAGTCTGCCCCAAACCGAGGCTGTTCCAGGGGCTCAGACTTGGCCCACACGGAGGCTGTTTCTGGAGCGTGTTCAGGGGTTCCTCCAGGTCTAGGTCCGGGTCTTGGCCGGGGCCGGTCTCGGGCTCTGGTTGCAGGTCAGACTCCAGCACAGACCCGGGCAGAGCGGAGCTGACTTTGGGGGAGGTTTGGGGGACAGAATCAGCACAAACGGGGGTGTCGGACGAGAGGACGGTTGGTAAATCTGGGTGGGATAAAGTTAGAAGTCAGTCAGGGCCGGACAGGGAGGGGGGGGGGGGCACATTACTGAGGGAGGGGGCACATTAACGAGGGGGAGACACACCACAGAGGGAGAGAGACACATTACTCAGAGAACACAGCAGAGGGAGACATTTCAAAAGCTTATCACCAGGGGAGACACTACAGAGGCAGTAAACGGGGTAAACACCAGGGGGAGACACTGGGTTTGGGTGTGGGGGGCAGCAGTGGTGTTAGTGATGAAGGATTCTGGGCCCTTGGCTGTTTGCACTTCATGTCCTACCATTAACGGTGTTTCTTATCATGTTTGTTGTACGACTCATTTTGTCCAGAAGAAACTGATCTGAGCTCTTGTTCTAGGATTGTTTAGACTCTAGAGGCCTTTAGGACCTGGAGGCAGATCATTTCTGCAGCTGAGATACTCAGAGTCCCTCCTGATAATGATGTGAGCACCTCCATAAGGCTGCAAAGAACATTCACCCTGTTAAACGTAATCTTGGTGTTTCATTTGACGTTGTCTTGAGTTTAACCAACATGTCCAGGCCTTGACACGAAGCTGCTCTTTCCAGGTATGAAACACTGCAAAACTTAGAAGTCACCTGCTCACTCATAAACCGTTGCATAGCCATGCACCTGAGTATTTTAGTGAGCTTAATCACTGCCATGCCTCTTCACGTACAATGAGATCAGTCAATAAAAACCTATTAGTGATTCTATGGGAAAGAAATGTAAAACCAGGGCTGACCGAGCTTTTGAGACCATTGCACCAAGACTGTGCACCAGGCCCTGCCTGCTTAGCTCCTGAGATGTGACCAGATCAGGGTCTGACAGACAGGTTCTGAGTCATGAGGTTGAGCTGGACCTGATATTCTCTGTGTTCTCTTCGTACCTGTGCACATGTTTACAGCAGAGGCCCATTAGAGCGAACCATCTGCGCTCACAGGATTTGTTTTTATTGATTGTACCTAAAGTTTGTTCTGCTCTTGGACAAAAAGCTTTTTCCTTTGCTGCCTTCTGCCTGGAACAACTGCAACTAAAGAAGATTATCTCGTTGTATTCTTTTAAAACGTGTCTCAAAGATTGTACTGAAAAGCTCTCTGTGTGTCACTGTTTAAGTAACTGTAAAGCCAGTTATATTCTTGAATTATTGTAGTGTAAAGGATTGTTGACACTCTTGTACAAGAGATTTTATCCTGGTTAAATAAAGGTTTGATTGAATGAATGAAAGTTTCCCTCAGGTTTGTCTACGTTTATCAGTCAGCAGGTGCTTTTGCACAGAGAAGAACCAAGAACTAAGTCCTTAAATCTCTCTGTCACTTTCATACAGAGTCTGAGGCTGAAGTGGTTAAGCTGGCTTTAACTTTAACATCTGTGTGAAAATATGGAGTTTATAAGACTACTCCTCCGCCTAAACTGACAATTAAACGGAACTATGAATCTTTAGTCGTTTGGTCAGCTGCTGTAAGAGTATCTGTACGAGTGAGTGAGGGTGAGACGGGTGAGTGAGGGTGAGACGATGAGGGTGAGACGATGAGGGTGAGACGGTGAGGGTGAGACGATGAGGGTGAGACGATGAGGGTGAGACGGTGAGGGTGAGACGATGAGGGTGAGACGATGAGGGTGAGACGATGAGGGTGAGACGATGAGGGTGAGACGGTGAGTGAGGGTGAGACGGTGAGGGTGAGACGGTGAGAAGAGCAGACACATGACAGACAGATGTGAGACGAGATGTGAGAGGAGATGGAGGAAAAGCCATGGACAGAGGGACAAGACAGAGTGAAGCAGACGTGGCCCTGAAGTGACTGACGCAGAGATGTGGAGCTGATGAAGAGGATGGAGCAGCCGTGGTGATGAAGACGAGGAGGTGAAGAGGAGGTCAGCACAAACACAGCACAAACATTTGACCTTTGAGAGAGAGGCGAGCAGACGTGGAGCTGCTTCCGTTCGGGTTTGTCGCCGTGCATCTGTAAACTCCCTGATCTTCTGTTCTCACCGCAGAGATCACCAAACCCACGCCGGGACCGCCGCCGAAAGTCCGGACACGCTCCCGGTCCGGCTGCAGTCCGGCTCCGTTGTGATCCCAGCGCACGGCCTCGAAACCCAGGAACGAGCAGCGGAAGTGTGCCTCCTCCCCCGAGCTCACACACACGTCCTGCAGGTCCTCCAGGAGCACAGGAGCAGAGGTCCCGGAGGAGGAGGAGGAGCCGGGAGCCACGTCTGAGGCTCCAGGGACCAGCTCGGACGTCCAGGAGGTCTCACAGATCTGCCCAGAGCTCCAGGAGGCTCCAGACGTGTGTTCAGACCTAAAGGAGGCTGCAGACGTTTTCTCAGACCTAAAGGAGGCTGCAGACGTTTGCTCCGAGCTGAAGGAGGCTGCAGACGTTTGCTCCGAGCTGAAGGACTCGTAAACGGAGCTGTGCTGGACATGTTCCTGTGAGAAGGAACTGAAGCTCTGAGTCTGAGAGAGCTCCAACGGTCCAGAACAAATGTCAGACGACGAGACGACTGGGACTGACCAACGAGAGAGACACAGGGACACGAGTTAGAACAGAGACAGAGACAGACAGAGAGACAGAGAGGGACATGAGTTAGAACAGAGACAGAGACAGAGAGAGAGAAAGAGGGGAGAGAGCTGCATAGTTTTGTAAAACAGTGAGTTGTGGAAAAGTCTTTAAACAGTGACACAGCTGTGACTTCCCCCAGACTCACACTGCAGACATTACAGCTCCGGTGCAGTCGCTGGAGTCTTTACGTAACTTGAGTCAGACTTCCCCATGAGCTGCCACCTTATCGTGGTGGAGGAGTTTGTGTACCTGAATGATGCTAGGAGCTATGTGTCTGGGGCTTTATGTCCCATGGCACACAGGTCCTGGTGACGGGTCAGACCAAGTACGGCTCACAAAACCCACTATGAGAAGTTTTATATCGAAGATCGGGACATCGCCTGGTATGGCAAAGCCAGGGTCCCACCCTGGAGCCAGGCCTGGGATTGGGGCTCGCCTGCAAGCGCCTGGTGGCCGGGTCATCGCCCTCGAAGGAGCGACGTGCGCCCTCCTGTGGGCTCACCACCCGCAGATGGTTTCATGGGGGTCGGGTGCATAGAGGACTGGGCGGCTGTCGGGGGCAGGTGCCTCGACGACCTAGACTACAGACACCGCCTCTGGCTGTAGGGACGTGGAACGTCAGCTGGATTAGATGCAGTGTGAGCCCAGGATCCAAGTCTTGATTGGAACATCTTGGTGAGTAGAGAGGTGGGCTCTTTAAGGCCACACGAGAGATGAGTTAAATAAGGTTAAAGTCATATTCTGTCCTTTCATGTAGCCGCTTCTATCATTAGGTCACTGATCTGGACAGGTTTAGAGTTCAGACTCAGCAGCTGCTTTTCCTCATACTCTTAGTTTAACAGAACTGTTCTGTGCAGCTGTAGAAAGACACAGAGTTATGAAAGAGAAGAGAGAGAGAAGAGAAGAGAGGGACAAAAGGAGAGAGACATTCACCAAACTGTTCAAACAAAGAGAGAAAAAAGACATTTCCACAAAACAAGATTTCAGCTTCAGACGAAGAAAAAATCCTTGAACAAAGAAGCTCAGTCCAGTCTTCTGTCCAGACTAAACCTGGACTAAACCAGGTCTCAGACTCAGGTCTCTGGTCCAGACCTTCAGAGTCTCAAGTCCGTTTGAAAGATCTGAGCTGTGATTGGTCGGTTTGATCCTACTGACGACAAGAACAAAAACAACTGCAAACAAAACCAGCAAAGACGGAAAAATACGACTAAAACAAACTCTAACCCAGGACTGAACCAGGTCTAAACCAGGACTAAACCAGGACTAAACCAGGACCAACGCAGGGTCAGGTTCTCACCGTCGATGTTGAGCGTGGCGGCAGAAGTCACGACTCCTCCGGCGTTGGAAATGACGCAGGAAAACTCTCCTTCGTGCTCCAGCTGCACTTTGGTAACGTTCAGATAAAAAGTCTCTCCGGAGCGAGACATGTGGAATTCTGAGGATTCCTTCAGCTCCCGAGCGTTCAGGAACCAGGACACGGAAAGGTCTGGAAGAGAGACACAGACGGGCTAAAACCAGGACTCTAAACCTGGTCAAAACCCGGTCAAAAGCAGGTCTGAAGATGGACTAAAGACGGACTAAAACAGGACTAAAACAGGACTCAAGCAGGACTAAAGCAGGACTAAACCAGGACTAAAGCAGGACTAAAGCAGGACTAAACCAGACTAAACCAGGACTAAGCAGGACTAAACCAGGACTAAAGCAGGACTAAAGCAGGACTAAAGCAGGACTAAACCAGGACTAAAGCAGGACTAAACCAGGACTAAAGCAGACTAAAGCAGGACTAAAGCAGGACTAAACCAGGACTAAACCAGGACTAAAGCAGGACTAAACCAGGACTAAAGCAGAACTAAACCAGGACTAAACCAGGACTAAAACAGGACTAAAACAAGACTAAAGCAGGACTAAAGCAGGACTAAAACAGGACTAAAACAGGACTAAAACAGGACTAAACCAGGACTAAACCAGGACTAAAGCAGGACTAAAACAGGACTAAACCAGGACTAAAGCAGGACTAAAGCAGGACTAAAGCAGGACTAAAACAGGACTAAACCAGGACTAAAACAGGACTAAAACAGGACTAAAACAGGACTAAAACAGGACTAAAACAAGACTAAAACAGGACTAAAGCAGGACTAAACAGGACTAAAACAGGACTAAAACAAGACTAAAACAGGACTAAAACAGGACTAAAACAGGACTAAAACAAGACTAAAACAGGACTAAAACAGGACTAAAACAGGATAAAACAAGACTAAAACAGGACTAAAACAGGACTAAAACAGGACTAAAACAAGACTAAAACAGGACTAAAACAGGAGTAAAGCAGGTCTAAACCAGGTCTAAGACAGGACTAAAGATGGACTAAACCCGGTCTGCGTTGGCGCTCACCGTCTCCGAAGGCGGCGCACTGGAACTTGGCGTCCGTCCTTCGGCCACGAGCAGGTCGGACAGAGGAATGAGCAGAGACGGAGGAGACACTCGGGACACTTCAGCGTGAACTGGGACTGTGGACACAAACAGTAAAGACACAGGTTAGAAACAGTCTGCTCGCTCTGGGAGGTAGTTTTTACTGCGTGTGACAGGACTTGTAGGTGAGTTTCACAGAGACACAGCCGAGGTTTGAACATCAGAGGTTAGGGCTTAATATTAGGAACCTCGTTTTGAATTTCAAATGTTTTTTAAATGTCCAGTGCCTTTGAATTATAGTAAAGTTACATCATAGTCTCATAAGAACATCCCATCTATGGCTGCACTCACACTGGCACAACCGAACCAACCGTGCCCAAGCTTGGACGGCCCATAAAGCCTGATTCTTTTGTCCAGTGTGAGACAAACAAACCGTGTTCAGCACATGAGCAAATGCTTGATAAATCTGGCCCTCAGAGCGCCAAGGTTTCTCACAAAAAGTACGAAAATAAACTCTGCGCCAAACTCTGTGGATCTGCGCTCACCTTGAATTACTTCTATGACCGCAGAGAAAAGTCTCCTGTTGTTCTCGTTGCTCCTCGTGATTTTTTTAACCAAAGCCTGACGGAAGAGCATCTCTGCCTCATTATGTCAAACATATAACGACCCGCAGGACTTGTTTTCGCAGCTAGAGCATTAGCACCTCAGCGCTTGATTCAAGTTCCAGCGCGACATGTGAACAAATGACGCTAGAGGATGACGTCACCGGTCTGTAATTCGGTGGGTGCGAGCCAGAGAATATTCAGCAATTAGGTTTGAGCACGGCTAAAAACCCTAGTGAGAGTGCGCCCTTAGTCTAGTAAAGTTAAACCAGAGTCTCATAAGAACATCACATTTAAAACACAGAAGTAGAAACAATTGTACAGGATTTATCAGAGTTTATCTGAGGGACGACCCCCAGACCCCCCAAACTACACCAGTGCAGCTTGTTTACTGATCATTGATGATTGATCACCTGTCACGTTTAGGGCTGTGCGATATTGACAAAAATAAATATCTAGATATTTTTAGGTCATTTCTCGATGGTGATATTTGGACGATATTTCCTCAGTCCAACAGAAATGTGTTCAAACGTGTACTCAAGCTTTTTAGTTGATGTATATTGGCTGTGTTCACTTTGTATAATGTAATAACTCATTCACTTTTTGTATTACAACTAATTTAGCTACTTTATTCTAATTTCTGTTAAATATTATTGGCCTACAGCCTATCCGAGCTGTGGCCTCTTTCACACATTTGTTTGACCTTCAGACTTCCTTCTAGATTAACCCAAATTACAAAAAGTACAGCATTTAATGTCAAATTTGAGAAATTCTTCTATAATGGTCAAAATAACAAACATTTTGACGTTATACAAACTTAAAATTAATGTGTAATGTCTTATTAAACATGTGTTGGTGCATTAAATGTAGATCAAACGCAAAATTTTGAATGATTCACTTCAGAGTTGTGTTTATACGGCCCTCAAGTTTCCAAATTCGGCCCAGTGGAAAAAAAAATGTGAACACCCCTGGCCCACAGTATATACGTATGTGTTTTAATATGACCACAACCTTTTGCAATACGTGAAATCAATAACAAAACTGCAAAATATGACTTTTGTGCCCTTAGTTGAAAGTTTACAGCATCAATTTTTCAAAACTTTTCGGTAGCGCTTTTCTCCGTATCGAGTATATCCGCGATATATACTCGATTTTTTTAATATCTTAAAAGCAACATTAACGATAATATCTAAAATTCGATATATTGCACACGTTTATCGATGACCTCACCTGTCACGTTGAGCGTAGCGGAGCTGGCAGCCTCGCCGTAGTCGTTGCGAGCCTCGGCGCTGTACAGGCCCGAGTCCTCCGGCGCCACCTCCAGGAGCAGCAGCGTGTGTTCGTCTGCGTCGTGCATGAACTTGATCTTGTTTGAAGCTTCCAATGAGGAGCCTTCTCTGTACCACGTGACCTGCGGCGCCGGCAAACCTCCCACCTGCACCGAGAAACGGATCGGCTTCCCCACCGTCACGTCCAGAGGAGACATGTGCCGGCACGATCTCCGCGGCTCAGGGACTAAAGGAGAGAGAGAAGTTAGACTAAAGCAGGACTAAAGTTAGACTAAAGCAGGACTAAGACACGATCTCCGGCGGCTCAGGGACTAAAGGAGAGAGAGGAGAGAGGTTAGACTGAAACAGGACTAAAACCGGACTAAAGCAGGACTAAGACACGATCTCTGGCGGCTCGGGGACTAAAGGAGAGAGAGACAAGTTAGACTAAACAGGACTAAAGCTGGACTAAAGCTGGACTAAAGCAGGACTAAAGCTGGACTAAACCAGACTAAAGCAGGACTAAAGCAGGACTAAAGCTGGACTAAACCAGGACTAAAGCAGGACTAAAGCTGGACTAAGACACGATCTGAGGCGGCTCAGGGACTAAAGGAGAGAGAGGAGAGAGGTTAGACTGAAACAGGACTAAACAGGACTAAAGCAGGACTAAGACACGATCTGAGGCGGCTCGGGACTAAAGGAGAGAGAGAAGTTAGACTAAAGCAGGACTAAAGCAGGACTAAAGCTGGACTAAAGCAGGACTAAAGCAGGACTAAAGTTAGACTAAAGCAGGACTAAGACACGATCTCCGGCGGCTCGGGGACTAAAGGAGAGAGAGAGAGAAGTTAGAGAGAGAAGGAGAGGAGAAAGAGAAGAATGAGAGGAGAGGAGAGAAAGAGGGAGGAGAGAGAGAGAGAGAGAGAGAGAGAGAGGAGAGAGAGAGGAGGGAGAGAGAGAGAGAGAGAGGGAGAGAGAGAGAGAAGGAGAAGAGAGGAGAGAGAGAGGAGAGAGAGAGAGAGAGAGAAGGAGAGGAGAGAGAGAGAGAGAGAGAAGAGAGGAGAGAGAGGAGGAGAGGAAGAGACTGGAGGAGGGAGAGAGGGAAAGAGGGAAGGAAGAGAGAGGGGAGGAGAAAAAGAGAAGAGGGAGATGAAAGAGAGCAGAGAGAGGAGAGAAACAAAGGAGAGGGGAGGAAAAGGAGAGACGAGAGAGAAGAGAGAGGGAGAGGAAAGAATAAAGGAGAGAGAGAGAAGAGGAGGAGGAAGGGGAGAAATGGACAAGAGAGAGAGGGAGGGGAGAAGAGAAGAGAAGGAGGAGAAAGAAAAGAGCGAGGAGGGAAGAGACAGAGAGAGAAGAGAAAGGAAAAAGAAAGAGAGGGGAGAGAGAAAGAGAAGTCTCACAGTCAGGTTTCATGTCTGTGTGTTTGTTCTTACGTCTGACGGTGAAGGTTCATGTCTGTGTGTTTGTTCTTACGTCTGACAGTCAGGTTCATGTCTGTGTGTTTGTTCTTACGTCTGACAGTCAGGTTCAGTCTGGTGTGTTTGTACTTACGTCTGACGGTCAGGTTCATGTTTGTGTGTTTATACTTACGTCTGACGTCAGGTTCATGTCGGGGCTGTTCCTCCCGGCGTAGAAGGTGTACACTCCGGCGTCGCTGCGGTACGTCTCTGCAATGGTCAGACGGTGCAGTTTGCGGATGGTGACGTAGCTGAAACGTTCCTCCGAGGCGAAGTTGATCTGGACGCCGTTTCTGGCCCAGCGACCTTCCACGTCCTCCTCGCTGACCTCCAGCTCCAGCGTGGCTCTCTGCTTCTCCACCACCTGCGGCAGACAGACAGACGCTCGGGTGAGACTCTATGTACACGCTGGAGAAGGTGAAAGTCTGATACTCACGATAACCTCCTGGGTCTGAGGCTCGGAGATCTTCACGTCTCGTCCTTCCACCGTCAGATGAGCCTGACTCATACTGGCTCCAGCCACAGCCGTGTACTCACCCACATCAGACAGACGGACTGAGGGCAGGACCAGGCGGTGGACGAACTTATCTGAGCTCATCTTATATCTGCAGCAGAGAGGAAACTGGTCAGAAACTAGGACTAAAACAGGCCAGAACCAGGGCTAAAACCAGGGCTTAACAACTGCTAAACAAGAACTAAACCAGGCGGTGGACGAACGTATCTGAGCTCATCTTATATCTGCAGTACAGTAGAGAGGGAAACAGGGTCAGAAACTAGGACTAAAACAGGCCAGAACCAGGGCTGAAACCAGGCTAAAACCAGGACTAAACTAGGACTAAAACAGGCGGTGGACGAACTTATCTGAGCTCATCTTGTACCTGCAGAAGAGAGGGAGGAAACCGGGTCAGAACTAGGGATGAAACCAGGCTAAAACCAGGACTAAACCAGGACTAAACCAGGACTAAACCAGGAATAAACCAGGGCTAAAACCAGAGCTAAACCAAGACTAAACCAGGGCTAAAACCAGAGCTAAAACAGGGCTAACAAGAACTAAACAAGGACTAAACCAGGCGGTGGACGAACTTATCTGAGCTCATCTTATATCTGCAGCAGAGAGGGGAGGACAAGGGTCAAAACCAGGGCTGACAATGGCACAGAACAAGGATCTATTGACAGGAGACTGCAGTGGATGTTGGACAGTCGTCTTCTGCTTTATTGACTTTCTAATGTTTGCTGCCCAGTTCAAAGCACGTCTTAACCCTAAAGCAGTTCTAAACCTGGTCTAAACTCGGACTAAAGCCTGTACCCGTCAGATACAGTATTTCCAGCTCCTGGCTGTTCCTCACAAAGCAGTTCTAAACCTGGTCTAAGCCAGGTATAAAGTCAGTCTAAAGCCTGTACCTGTCAGACATCTCCAGCTCCTGTCCGTCCTTCATAAACTCGGTCTAAACCTGATCTAAGCCTGGTCTAAACCTGGTCTAAACCTGGTCTAAACCTGGTTTTACCTGTCTGAACATCTCCAGCTCCTGTCCGTCCTTCATAAACCTGGTCTAAAGCTGGTCTAAACCTGGTCTAAGCCTGGTCTAAGCCTGGTCTAAACCTGGTCTAAACCTAGTCTAAACCAGGTCTAAACCCAGTCTAAACCCAGTCCTACCTGTCAGACATCTCTAGCTCCTGTCCGTCCTTCATAAACCTGGTCTAAACTGGTTTTACCTGTCTGAACATCTCCAGCTCCTGTCCGTCCTTCATAAACCTGGTCTAAGCTGGTCTAAACCTGGTCTAAGCCTGGTCTAAGCCTGGTCTAAACCTGGTCTAAACCTAGTCTAAACCAGGTCTAAACCCAGTCTAAACCCAGTCCTACCTGTCAGACATCTCTAGCTCCTGTCCGTCCTTCATAAACCTGGTCTAAACTTAGTCTAAACCCAGTCTAAACCCAGTCCTACCTGTCGGACATCTCCAGCTCCTGTCCGTCCTTCATAAACCTGGTCTAAACCCGGTCTAAATCCGGTCTAAACCCAGTCCTACCTGTCGGACATCTCCAGCTCCTGTCCGTCCTTCATAAACTTGGTCTAAACCTGGTCTAAAGCAGGTCTAAACCAGGTCTAAACCCAGTCTAAACCCAGTCCTACCTGTCGGACATCTCCAGCTCCTGTCCGTCCTTCATAAACTTGGTCTAAACCTGGTCTAAAGCAGGTCTAAACCAGGTCTAAACCCAGTCTAAACCCAGTCTAAACCCAGTCCTACCTGTCGGACATCTCCAGCTCCTGTCCGTCCTTCATAAACTTGGTCTAAACTGGTCTAAGCAGTCTAAACCAGTCTAACCCAGTCTAAACCCAGTCCTACCTGTCGGACATCTCCAGCTCCTGTCCGTCCTTCATAAATTCGGTCTAAACTTGGTCTAAACCTGGTCTAAACCTGGACTAAACCTGGTCTAAACCCAGTCTAAACCCAGTCCTACCTGTCGGACATCTCCAGCTCCTGTCCGTCCTTCATAAACCTGGTCTAAACCGGTCTAAATCCGGTCTAAACCCAGTCCTACCTGTCGGACATCTCCAGCTCCTGTCCGTCCTTCATAAACTTGGTCTAAACCTGGTCTAAAGCAGGTCTAAACCAGGTCTAAACCCAGTCTAAACCCAGTCCTACCTGTCGGACATCTCCAGCTCCTGTCCGTCCTTCATAAACTTGGTCTAAACCTGGTCTAAAGCAGGTCTAAACCAGGTCTAAACCCAGTCTAAACCCAGTCTAAACCCAGTCCTACCTGTCGGACATCTCCAGCTCCTGTCCGTCCTTCATAAACTTGGTCTAAACCTGGTCTAAAGCAGGTCTAAACCAGGTCTAAACCCAGTCTAAACCCAGTCCTACCTGTCGGACATCTCCAGCTCCTGTCCGTCCTTCATAAATTCGGTCTAAACTTGGTCTAAACCTGGTCTAAACCTGGACTAAACCTGGTCTAAACCCAGTCTAAACCCAGTCCTACCTGTCGGACATCTCCAGCTCCTGTCCGTCCTTCATAAACTTGGTCTAAACCTGGTCTAAAGCAGGTCTAAACCAGGTCTAAACCCAGTCTAAACCCAGTCTAAACCCAGTCCTACCTGTCGGACATCTCCAGCTCTTGTCCGTCCTTCATCCACATCACTTGGATGTTGGGTTCGTTCACTTCACACTCAAACGTGGCTCGTTTCTTCTCTGTGATCTTCAGGTCCTTCAGCTGCTTCGTGAACTCCACCACACGAGCTGAAACAATCAATCAATCAATCAATAAATCAATCAATCAAAAGCATCCATTTAGTTCTGCTTTATCAGTCTGTCAGTCCAGGTGTTTGATCCCAGAACACAAAGTCACAAATACAAACTCTAAACTCTGCTAAAGATCATAAATATGTCCTCGTACTTCACACGTAGAGTCTGTTCTGAAATATCTTGTACCTTCGACGAAGAGCTTGGCGCTGCACTTGGCCGACCCGGCGCAGAAGGTGTACTCGGCGTTGTCTCCGAAGTGAACGTTCCTCAGACTCAGAGTGTGGCTGAGCTGTTTGCAGCGAGCCTGACATCTGTCTGTGGAGCGGATCTCCACGCCGTTCTTCAACCACCGGTACGACACGTTCTCCACGTTCACCGTCGCCTCGAACGTCACGCTGTCTTTGGCCTGAGCGCTGATGTCAGAGAAGGGCTGAGTGATCTCCACCGCTGAGGGACGGAGAGAGAGGGAGAGAGGGAGGGGAGAGAGGGAGGAAGGGAGAGGGGGAGGAGAGGGGGGAGAGGGAGGAGAGAGGGAGGGGGAGAGAGAGAGAGGGAGAGAGAGGAGGGAGAGAGAGGAGAGAGGAGGAGAGAGGGGGGAGAGAAGAGAGGGAGAAAAGAGGAGAAGAGAGGGAGAGGAGAGAGAGAGGAGAGGGGGGAGGAGAGGGAAGGGATGAAAGAGAGAAGAGAGGGAAGACAGGGGGAGAGAGAGGGATGAAGGAGAGGAAGAGAGGGAAGGAGAGGGGAGGAGGAGAGGGGAGAGGGACGAAGAGAGAGAAGAGAGAGAGAGAGGGAGAGGGAGGGAGAGGGAGGGAGAGAAGAGAGAAGAGAGGGGAGAGGGGAGAGAAGAGAGGGAGAAAAGAGAGAGGAGAGAGAGAGAGTGAGGGGAGAAGGAGAGGAGAGAGAGAGAAGGAATGAGAGAGAGAGGGGAGGGAGGAGAGAGGAAGAGAAGGAGAAACAGAGGGAAGAGAAGAGAAAGACAGAGGGAGGGGAGAAACAGAGGAGAGGGGAGAGCAAGGAAAGAGGGGGAGAAATGGAGGAGAGAGATTGAAGAAGAGAAAGAGGAGACGATGAGGAGAGGAGAATAGAGAGAGGAAAGGAGAAAGAAGAGAATAAGGGGTGAGAGAGAGAGGGAGGGGAGAGAAGGAGAAATGGACAAGAGAGGGGGGGATGGAGAAGGAGGAGAAAGAGAGGAGAGCAAGGAGGGGAGAGAGACAGAGAGAGAAGAGGAGGAGAGTGAAGGAAAGGAGAGAGAGAGGGGTGATGGGGAGGAGAGAGAGAGGGGTGATGGGGAGGAGAGAAGAAAAGAAAGAGGGAGAGACGATTGGGGGGGGCAAGAGAGGAAAAGGAGAGGGGGAGGAGAGAGATGAGAGGGAGAGAAAGAAGAGTTAAACAGGACCATTACAGTTCATGTGAGCAGAGCCGTCCTGCAGTATAGACAGAACAGGCTCTGAGGGTAAGAGAAGTCTGGACATGTGTCTATATTAAACCTGCTGCTAAAAAGACTGTGTGGGACAGACAGAAAGACATGTCCTTACGTTTGACTAGACAGACAGAAGAGAGAGACATTCTGAAGTGTGTCCTTACGTTTGACGGAGACCCTGGCGCTCACGGTGTCGCTGCCGCACACAAAGCTGTACTCTCCTTCGTCTTCTCGTGACACGTTCATGATCCTCAGGCTGTGGGACTTGGCACTGCTGCTGATTCTGAACTTCTCACTGATCTCCAGCTCTGAACCGTTTCTTTTCCAGACGGACGGAACGTTCAGGTGAGACACTTCCACCTCCAGAGCCGCCGACTGGGATTCAAAGACTTCCACCGGACGAGGAGGACGAGTGACACGCAGGGCTGAGGAGGAGAGAGAGTTTAAACACTTACACTCCACAGTGAGGCGCGCTGACGCCTGCAGACGGCCCACCACACACGTGTACTCTCCTTCTTTAGTTCTAATGTTAGTTTAAACACTCACACTCCACAGTGAGGCGCGCTGACGCCTGCAGACGGCCCACCACACACGTGTACTCTCCTTCTTTAGTTCTAATGTTAGTTTAAACACTTACACTCACAGTGAGGCGCGCTGACGCCTGCAGACGGCCCACCACACACGTGTACTCTCCTTCTTTAGTTCTAATGTTAGTTTAAACACTTACACTCCACAGTGAGGCGCGCTGACGCCTGCAGACGGCCCACCACACACGTGTACTCTCCTTCTTTAGTTCTAATGTTAGTTTAAACACTTACACTCCACAGTGAGGCGCGCTGACGCCTGCAGACGGCCCACCACACACGTGTACTCTCCTTCTTTAGTTCTAATGTTAGTTTAAACACTTACACTCCACAGTGAGGCGCGCTGACGCCTGCAGACGGCCCACCACACACGTGTACTCTCCTTCTTTAGTTCTAATGTTAGTTTAAACACTTACACTCCACAGTGAGGCGCGCTGACGCCTGCAGACGGCCCACCACACACGTGTACTCTCCTTCTTTAGTTCTAATGTTAGTTTAAACACTTACACTCCACAGTGAGGCGCGCTGACGCCTGCAGACGGCCCACCACACACGTGTACTCTCCTTCTTTAGTTCTAATGTTAGTTTAAACACTCACACTCCACAGTGAGGCGCGCTGACGCCTGCAGACGGCCCACCACACACGTGTACTCTCCTTCTTTAGTTCTAATGTTAGTTTAAACACTTACACTCCACAGTGAGGCGCGCTGACGCCTGCAGACGCCCACCACACACGTGTACTCTCCTTCTTTAGTTCTAATGTTAGTTTAAACACTTACACTCCACAGTGAGGCGCGCTGACGCCTGCAGACGCCCACCACACACGTGTACTCTCCTTCTTTAGTTCTAATGTTAGTTTAAACACTCACACTCCACAGTGAGGCGCGCTGACGCCTGCAGACGGCCCACCACACACGTGTACTCTCCTTCTTTAGTTCTAATGTTAGTTTAAACACTTACACTCCACAGTGAGGCGCGCTGACGCCTGCAGACGGCCCACCACACACGTGTACTCTCCTTCTTTAGTTCTAATGTTAGTTTAAACACTTACACTCCACAGTGAGGCGCGCTGACGCCTGCAGACGGCCCACCACACACGTGTACTCTCCTTCTTTAGTTCTAATGTTAGTTTAAACACTTACACTCCACAGTGAGGCGCGCTGACGCCTGCAGACGGCCCACCACACACGTGTACTCTCCTTCTTTAGTTCTAATGTTAGTTTAAACACTCACACTCCACAGTGAGGCGCGCTGACGCCTGCAGACGCCCACCACACACGTGTACTCTCCTTCTTTAGTTCTAATGTTAGTTTAAACACTTACACTCCACAGTGAGGCGCGCTGACGCCTGCAGATGTCCTGCCACACATGTATATTCTCCTTCTTTGCTGTTGTCGACGTCTTGTACGATGAGTTTGTGATTCTTTTTGTCCGACATGATCCTGAACGAGTCGCTGGATTTGAGCTCAGAGTTCTTAAACATCCATTTGACGGGAATGTCGTCCTCAGACAGACCCAGCTCGAAGACGGCAGTGCCCCCGAGCAGAGACGTCACGTCCTTGGGCTTCTTCAGGATCTTAATGGCTGAAACAGAAGCAGAAGGTTTGAGTTTTAGGTCCCTGGGTTTGATTAAATGAGTGAGTCTTGTTTATGGTTAAACTCACTCTCCACGTTGAGTCTAGCGTTGGCAGACAGTTTGTTCATGTTTAAATTAGTTAGTTTAAGTGTGTTTTGTGGTGTTTGTGGGTAAACTCACTCTCCACGTTGAGTCTAGCGTTGGCAGACAGTTTGTTCATGTTTAAATGAGTTAGTTTAAGTGTGTTTTGTGGTTAAACTCACTCTCCACGTTGAGCCGAGCGTTGGCGGACAGTTTGTTCATGTTTAAATTAGTTAGTTTAAGTGTGTTTTTGTGGTGTTTGTGGGTAAACTCACTCTCCACGTTGAGTCTAGCGTTGGCAGACAGTTTGTTCATGTTTAAATTAGTTAGTTTAAGTGTGTTTGTGGTTAAACTCACTCTCCACGTTGAGTCTAGCGTTGGCGGACAGTTTGCCCAGTTTGAAGGAGTACACGGACTCGTCGTGGGCGGTGCAGTTGTGGATGATGAGAGTGTGGACGGCGCCCTCGGTCGTGATGCTGTATTTGTCGCTGGGAGTGAGTTCGACGCCGTTTTTGATCCACTGAGATCCTCGGACGTCTTCGTGAGTCAGCTCCAGACTGAACACGGCCTCCTGCGTCTGCACCACCGTCAGGTTACGTAAGGTCTTCTTCACTTTCACCGCTGAGGCCGGAGAGAAGACAGGGTTAAACCGGGTCTAAATCAGGTCTAAACGAGGTCTAAAACAGGTCTAAAACAGGTCTAAACCAAGTCTAACACAAGGACTAAAACAGGTCTAAAACAAGGTCTAAACCAGGACTAAACAGGTCTAAAAGCGAAGTCTAAAACAGGACTAAAACAGGACTAAACAGGGTCTAAACCAGGTCTAAAACAGGTCTAAAACAAGACTAAAACACATCTGGAACAAGGTCTAAAACAAGGTCTAAAATAGGTCTAAACCAAGTCTAAAACAAGGACTAAAACAGGTCTAAAAACAAGGTCTAAACCAAGTCTAAAACAAGGACTAAAACAGGTCTAAAACAGGACTAAAACAGGACTAAAACAGGTCTAAAACAGGACTAAAACAGGTCTAAAACAGGACTAAAACAGGTCTAAAACAGGTCTAAACCAGGACTAAAGCAGGACTAAAACAGGACTTAAACAGGACTAAAACAGGACTAAAGCAAGGTCTAAAACAGGACTAAAACAGGACTAAAGCAGGACTAAAACAGGACTTAAACAGGACTAAAACAGGACTAAAGCAAGGTCTAAAACAGGACTAAAACAGGACTCAAACAGGACTAACACAAGGTCTAAATCAGGACTTAAACAGGTCTAAATCTGGACTAAAAGAGCTTGAGCCTGACCTTCAACCCTGAGCGTGGCGGCCGTCCTGGACGTGGCCACCTGGTAGGAGTACTCTCCGATGTCGGTGGCCTTGGTGATGTTGATGACGAGTCTGCGGACGGCGCCTTGGTCCACAGACTGGACGTTGTCGCTGAAGTCCACAGGCTGACCGTCTTTGAACCACTGACCCTGAGATGCAGGGTTGGCCACCTCACACTCCAGCACCGAGGTCTGAGAGTCCGCCACCACCAGGTCCCGCAGGGCTTCTTTATCGCGCCGCCTGCAGGAGACACGATCAGAAAGTAAGAATAACTCTACAGCCGCGTCAGTTTAAACACACGCGCCGCCTGCAGGAAACACGATCACAAAATACAGTTTAAACACACGCGCCGCCTGCAGGAGACACGATCACAAAATACAGTTCAAACACACGCCTGCAGGAGCACTTACAGCTATTCACCCCCGCGGAGACACGAAGCCGCTCAGTTCAAACACACGCCTGCAGGAGACACGTTACAGGCCGCGTCAGTTCAAACACACGCCTGCAGGAGACACGTTACAGCCGCGTCAGTTCAAACACACGCCTGCAGGAGACACGTTACAGCCGCGTCAGTTCAAACACACGCCTGCAGGAGACACGTTACAGCCGCGTCAGTTCAAAACACACGCCTGCAGAGACACGTTACAGCTGCGTCAGTTTCAAACACACGCTGCAGGAGACACGTTACAGCCGCGTCAGTTCAAACACACGCCTGCAGGAGACACGTTACAGCTGCGTCAGTTCAAACACACGTGGGGACGACGCCCCCCACCGCCTGCAGGAGACACGTTACAGCTGCGTCAGTTCAAACACACGCCTGCAGGAGACACGTTACAGCCGCGTCAGTCAACACACGCCTGCAGGAGACACGTTACAGCCGCGTCAGTTCAAAACACACGCCTGCAGGAGACACGTTACAGCGCGTCAGTTCAAACACCACGCCTGCAGGAGACACGTTACAGCCGCGTCAGTTCAAACACCGCCTGCAGGAGACACGTTACAGCCGCGTCAGTTCAAACACACGCCTGCAGAGACACGTTACAGCCGCGTCAGTTCAAACACACGCCTGCAGGAGACACGTTACAGCCGCGTCAGTTCAAACACACGCCTGCAGGAGACACGTTACAGCCGCGTCAGTTCAAACACACGCCTGCAGGAGACACGTTTACAGCCGCGTCAGTTCAAACACACGCCTGCAGGAGACACGTTACAGCGCGTCAGTTCAAACACACGCCTGCAGGAGACACGTTACAGCGCGTCAATTCAAACACAAAATCAAATATCTTTTACCTGGAGAGACACTTTTAGCTTTAGATGGGAAACAGTTTACTTACAAATGTACTTTTACCACGAAGCTGGGCGATAAGGCACAACATTTATAGGATGATTTCTGTCACGGTTCATGTCTGTTTCTTATTGCTTTTGAGGTTAATACAAGTCTTTGTTCCTAACTTCACTGTGATTGGATAAACTCAGCTGTCACTCACTCAGAGCTCCACAGAGACTGACCAGTGTGGACAGAGTTTTAGACAGAAACAAGTCACCTCATAATGTGTGTCTGCAAAAGTTTCTAACCTTTTCTAACATTAGTGACGACTTATAGATATGCTAAAAATCTATGTTTTAGTCAAAAAAATGACCTTTTCCTAAATCAAACCTGAAAAATGTCTAAAATTCACATTGTTTATTACTCCAAAGTGCAGCAAAAAAAAAACACAGCCTTCAAAACTCAAAGAGACTTTAAAAGCAGAAGCCCAAAGTCTTCTTCTTCAAAAACAACCAGTCTTGTATTTGAACAAACAGACACGTTAAACAGAAATAAGCTCATGATTCTATTTTTACCACCGTATCGTCCAGACCTGCTTCGATGGGAACAGCGGGTTTGTAACATGTTCTGTATAAATGTAGGATTCTGGAACGAGAAACTGGGAAGGTGGTGGACTCAAAGATCCCAACTCTGTCCTCACTTGTAAGGATGAATTTCTCTCCTTAATGGTCTTTCTTCATGCTAAGGGTTCAAGAAGTTCTTCTTGACCAAACAAAGAAGTTCACAGAGTCCATTTGTACTAACGAAGGATTAGTACATTCTGAGCCACTCTAGTTAATATACGGTACATCTGGGCTCATCTGGGCCTTTTGCTGTGTACTTAACCATACATGGTGAAGTTTTGTGTTCTTGCAATGCCGTCATATAGTGTCCACGCCTTTCCTAACCTAATGGTTATAAATATAGCTGCATGTAAAGGATCTGGGTTTGCCTTTGTTTGAGATTCTGTATCGTACCTTCCATCTGTACTCTGAATAAATCCACCCTGACCAGACCTTCACCTTATCCTGGTATGTCTTAATATTACTCCTTTAAAGGATGATTACATCACTCAACTATAGAACACTACAATCTGGAACTTTCCCCAGGGCCCTAAAACAACCCTGAAGTGTGGAAGCCGCTGCACTGAACAGTCCCCAGTCCGACTCAAACCTTTACACAAGAGTTCACGAGTTTATGGAGAAGAAAGATTATTTAAACTAGCTGAGTCAATCACCCAAGCGGCAGGATTAGAACCGGTTGTAGTAACACCGCCTGCTCTCACCTGTGACAGTTAATAAACCTCTCTCACCTGTGACAGTTAAATAAACCTCTCTCACCTGTGACAGTTAAATAAACCTCTCTCACCTGTGACAGTCAGAATGTCCTCTCTCACCTGTGACAGTCAGAACGTCCTCTCTCACCTGTGACAGTCTAATGTCCTCTCTCACCTGTGACAGTCTAATGTCTCTCTTCACCTGTGACAGTCAGAATGTCCTCTCTCACCTGTGACAGTCAGAATGTCCTCTCTCACCTGTGACAGTCTAATGTCCTCTCTCACCTGTGACAGTCAGAATGTCCTCTCTCACCTGTGACAGTCTAATGTCCTCTCTCACCTGTGACAGTCAGAATGTCCTCTCTCACCTGTGACAGTCAGAACGTCCTCTCTCACCTGTGACAGTCAGAATGTCCTCTCTCACCTGTGACAGTCAGAACAGCGTCTCTCACCTGTGACAGTCAGAACGGCCTCTCTCACCTGTGACAGTTAAAACAGCGTCTCTCACCTGTGACAGTTAAAATGGCGTGCAGCTCTTCTCTCCGGCGGAGAAGCTGTACTGTCCCTCCTCGTCCTTCATGGCGTTCATGACGGTCAGGCTGTGCAGCTTCTTCTTGGAGTCCATCTTGTATTTGGCGCCGGCTTTGAGCGCTTGTCCTTTAAACGTCCAGAAAGCATCGATCCCGGCGTGGGACACTTCCACCTCGGAACACCACGTTCTCCGACTCGGAACACTCTTTGTTCTGCATCGGAGACACAATCTGGACCGCTGAGGGAACACGGGATTATCAGGATTTAAACTTTCAAATGAGCTGGACTAAAACAAGACTATAGATGGGTCTGAACCAGGACTAAAGCATGGACTAAAACAGGACAAAACCAGGACTAAAGCTGGTCTAAAGCCGGACAAAAACCCAGGACTAAAGCTGGTCCTAAAGCCGGACAAAACCAGGACTAAAGCTGGACAAAGCTGGACTAAAAAACAGGACAAAACCAGGACTAAAGCTGGGTCTAAAACAAGAACAAAACAGGACTAAAGCTGGGTCGACCCATTGACTGAAGCTGGACTAAAACAGGACAAAACAGGATTAAAGCTGCTAAACAGGACAAACCAGACAGCTGGACTAAAACAGGAACAAACCAGGACTAGAAGCGTGGTCTAACCGCAAAACCAGGACTAAAGCAGGACCTAAAAACACAGGGACAAAACCAGGACTAAAGCAGGACTAAAACCCGGACACAAACCAGGACAAAGCTGGGGTCTGACCCAGGACTAAAAGCTGGACTAAAACACAGGACTATTCCAGTCTAAAGCTGGTCTGACCAGACGAAGCTGGGACCTAAAATCAGACTAAACCAGACTAATCAGGTCTAAACCAGGAACTAAACCAGGACTAACACCAGTCTAAACCAGGAACTAAACAAGGGAGGCGGGAAACAGGACTAAACAGGTCCACTTACGCTGCACGCTCAGGTTGCAGGTGGACTCGCGCGGCCCACCAGGAGCTTGTACGGCCCTGGTCGGACTCGTGGGTCCGGTTCAGGACCAGTCTCTGCTTGGCTCCCTTGGCCACGGTCTGGATCCGTCCGAACCCGAGATCTGGACCTCGTCGTGGAACCATTTGACGGAGCTGACGTCCTGAGCCGAGATCTTAGCCTCCAGGANCTGATTGGCTGACGCCGACTTCCAATGCCTCTGAAGATGGATTTTCACAATTCCTGCATTCGCCGCAGGTTTGAGCAAAAATGTGTCAGCAGACGCCAATACGCACTCCAAATACGCTGGCCTAACATTGAAAATGGACGCAAAAACGCAAATACGCTGTCCGGTCTGAATGCACCATAAAAGTACAAAGCTTCAAGTTCACAAACAGTCCAGACAATTGTTTGTGTCTAATAGGCTCAAAACAGTTTCAGTTTGAATTTGTAAAATTTTAGTTGAACTGCATTTTAGGAAAAATGATCCAAAATATTAAGAGGTTAACTCACATGACAATAAATAGTATACTATAAATTAAAAATCCCTCTTTGTCCTTCATTAATATGATCCACTTTTCAAAATGTCATAGGAGACAAGCCACATTACAACAATAACAATTACACTGCTGCTTGTTATATTAAAATCTTACAATGAAGAGGCAGAGCTTATCAGTTCTGTAGTTTTGTACAAGAAGTAAATAGACCTTTCTACTTCTAAGCTGTTTTAAATAAATGTTGTATTTGTTAGATGTAAATCACTGACCTATTTGTATGGATTATAGTTCATTCTTAAATACATATAGAAGCAATAAGATAGCAATAGGTTCCCTTTTAAAATGTTGAAAAGTGTCTTTGTAACATGTGTTTCCACGAGTGGAAAAAATTGCTCATGATCTCAAAATGTTTGTATATTCTCTTCAAAAGTGCTGATAACCCACCTTATCTTTTGGGGAAAAAAATAGTTGCATTAATCCTTAATTAAAACATTGTAAAGAAGATAGTTGCTTTGAATTAAAATCAACCTCTGAAGATCTCTCTAGGTGGTGTTTGCATGTTCTCTCCATAATACCATGGGTTTTGTGAGGGTGTCTGTATGTTAACCCTCTCTTGAGTTGGCCACTGTCCAGGGTGTTCTCACGACTAAGGCCTAAGTAGAGAACAAGTGCCATTATTGAGCACTTGTTCTTAGTGCTCAATAATGGCACTACTTTCTATTTCTTTAAGTCCTTTAGGTGCCCTGGTGCCGGGGTTGTTCATTTTGAACACTGTACAATCCAGTAGGTCTTAATATTTAGACTGTAACCTTTAGCCTGTTGAATCCAAACTGGATTATTTTAGTGCAAAGTTGAGCCTGGAATTTTCCACAAATTCTTATTAGATACAAAAAACAGCCTGGAGATGGAAACTCTGGAATGATTTGATAAACTGCTAGTTTGGGTTAAGAAAAACAGTGTTTGTTGTCAACAAATTTAGTCCGTCTTTCGATTTTCTATTTACTTTGTATTCTGTCATTATTGCCATTGTTGCTTACGGAATTTTATGTTTATACTTTAAACAATTAAAAAACAGAAACAGGCCTTGGCTCACTGCTACCTTTGAGAAATAGAGCATCTGTAAGCTAAAAAGCAAACAAAAAATACAAACATTGAAACATTTAACTTCTTTACTATGCCATGATACCCTGTATAAGAGAATATATTCAACTAAATAACCTTTACTTCAATTTATCATATTAGTTCCATTCTCCAAATCTAACAAATACAGTCTGGTAGTAAGAGCATAGAGCATATTTTAACCATAAAAATACTGAAGATACAGTATTAATTATGTACTAGAAAAACTTTCTAACAAACCCAATTATCATCATGGAGTTACCAAGTCATGGAGTCTAAATCAGCTTATTGTGGCGACTAATCTGTGTGGTGTTCAGATAGTGTTTTATTTTGTTTTGATTATAGTAAAATTTAATGCAAACTAGTTTACAGGTTCAGATAGTTACAAACTGGCTGCTCACTGCAGTGGCCACTGACTTTTTGAGACAGGAACAAGAAACCTGCATTTGAGAAACACAGACTTCACTCCAGACAAGTCAAACGCTCATATTTTAGATTTTTTTAAATAATAAAAAAAATTTAAAAACTTAGTCCGTCTTTCGATTTTTAAATTTACTTTGTATTCTGCCATTATTGCCATTGTTGCTTACTGCATTTTTTTTTAAAAACAAAAACAGGCTCATAGGCTGCACAGAATAGGCTCATGCTACCTTGAGAAATAGAGCAACTAAGCTAACAAACAAAACTACTAAAATTGAAACATTTAACTTCTTTACTATGCCATGATACCCTGTATAGAGAATAATCAACTAAATAACCTTTACTTCAATTTGTCACATTAGTTCCATTCTCCAAATCAAAGAAATACAGTCTGGTAGTAAAGAGCATAGATTTTTGACCAATAAAAATACTGCATACAGTATTTAATTCTGTACTAGAGAACATTCTAACAAAACCAATTATCATCATGGAGTTACCAAGTCATGGAGTCTAAATCAGCTTATTCTGGCTACTAATCTGTGTGGTGTTCAATAGTGTTATTTGTTTTGATTATAGTAAATTTATGCAAACTAGTTTCAGGTCCAAATACAGTTACAAACTGGCTGCTCACTGCAGTGGCCACTGACTTTTTGAGAACAGGAACAAGGAACCTGCATTTGAGAAACACTTGTAGACTTCACTGCAGACAAGTCAAACGCTCATAGTTTAGATTTTTTAAATAATAAAAAAATTTTTACGCAGATTTTTTCACTTGTCCATTCGGGCAACTAAGGAGAGCAAAGCACTTGCCTGGAAAAATTATTTACTTGCCACGGGCACGGGACAACCCTTAATGTCAAAGCCCCAGTGTACTCTCCTTCTTTAGTTCTAATGTTAGTTTAAACACTTACACTCCACAGTGAGGCGCGCTGACGCCTGCAGACGGCCCACCACACACGTGTACTCTCCTTCTTTAGTTCTAATGTTAGTTTAACACTTACACTCCACAGTGAGGCGCCTGACGCCTGCAGACGTCCATCACACACGTGTACTCTCCTTCTTTAGTTCTAATGTTAGTTTAAACACTTACACTCCACAGTGAGGCGCGCTGACGCCTGCAGACGGCCCACCACACACGTGTACTCTCCTTCTTTAGTTCTAATGTTAGTTTAAACACTCACACTCCACAGTGAGGCGCGCTGACGCCTGCAGACGGCCCACCACACACGTGTACTCTCCTTCTTTAGTTTAATGTTAGTTTAAACACTCACACTCCACAGTGAGGCGCGCTGACGCCTGCAGACGGCCCACCACACACGTGTACTCTCCTTCTTTAGTTCTAATGTTAGTTTAAACACTCACACTCCACAGTGAGGCGCGCTGACGCCTGCAGACGGCCACCACACACGTGTACTCTCCTTCTTTAGTTCTAATGTTAGTTTAAACACTCACACTCCACAGTGAGGCGCGCTGACGCCTGCAGACGGCCCACCACACACGTGTACTCTCCTTCTTCTAGTTAGTTCCTCACACTCATACCCACCCCAACCCCACCACACAGTGTACCCTCAGTTAAGTAGTTAAACACTTACACTCCACAGTGAGGCGCGCTGACGCCTGCAGACATCCACCACACACGTGTACTCTCCTTCTTTAGTTCTAATGTTAGTTTAAACACTCACACTCCACAGTGAGGCGCGCTGACGCCTGCAGACGGCCCACCACACACGTGTACTCTCCTTCTTTAGTTCTAATGTTAGTTTAAACACTTACACTCCACAGTGAGGCGCGCTGACGCCTGCAGACGCCCACCACACACGTGTACTCTCCTTCTTTAGTTCTAATGTTAGTTTAAAACACTTACACTCCACAGTGAGGCGCGCTGACGCCTGCAGACGCCCACCACACACGTGTACTCTCCTTCTTTAGTTCTAATGTTAGTTTAAACACTTACACTCCACAGTGAGGCGCGCTGACGCCTGCAGACGGCCCACCACACACGTGTACTCTCCTTCTTTAGTTCTAATGTTAGTTTAAACACTTACACTCCACAGTGAGGCGCGCTGACGCCTGCAGACGCCCACCACACACGTGTACTCTCCTTCTTTAGTTCTAATGTTAGTTTAAACACTCACACTCCACAGTGAGGCGCGCTGACGCCTGCAGACGCCCACCACACACGTGTACTCTCCTTCTTTAGTTCTAATGTTAGTTTAAACACTCACACTCCACAGTGAGGCGCGCTGACGCCTGCAGATGTCCTGCCACACATGTATATTCTCCTTCTTTGCTGTTGTCGACGTCTTGTACGATGAGTTTGTGATTCTTTTTGTCCGACATGATCCTGAACGAGTCGCTGGATTGAGCTCAGAGTTCTTAAACATCCATTTGACGGAATGTCGTCCTCAGACAGACCCAGCTCGAAGACGGCTGTGCCCCCGAGCAGAGACGTCACGTCCTTGGGCTTCTTCAGGATCTTAATGGCTGAAACAGAAGCAGAAGGTTTGAGTTTTAGGTCCCTGGGTTTGATTAAATGAGTGAGTCTTGTTTATGGTTAAACTCACTCTCCACGTTGAGTCTAGCGTTGGCGGACAGTTTGTTCATGTTTAAATGAGTTAGTTTAAGTGTGTTTTGTGGTGTTTGTGGTTAAACTCACTCTCCACGTTGAGTCTAGCGTTGGCAGACAGTTTGTTCATGTTTAAATGAGTTAGTTTAAGTGTGTTTATGGTTAAACTCACTCTCCACGTTGAGCCGAGCGTTGGCGGACAGTTTGCCCAGTTTGAAGGAGTACACGGACTCGTCGTGCGCGGTGCAGTTGTGGATGATGAGAGTGTGGACGGCTCCTTCCGTCGTGATGCTGTATTTGTCGCTGGGAGTGAGCTCGACGCCTTTTTGATCCACTGAGATCCTCGGACGTCTTCGTGAGTCAGCTCCAGACTGAACACGGCCTCCTGCGTCTGCACCACCGTCAGGTTACGTAAGGTCTTCTTCACTTTCACCGCTGAGGCCGGAGAGAAGAGAGGGTTAAACTGGGTCTAAATCAGGTCTAAACGAGGTCTAAAACAGATCTAAAACAGATCTAAAACAGGACTAAAACAGGACTAAAGCAAGGTCTAAATCAGGACTAAACAGGGTCTAAACCAGGTCTAAACCAAGTCTAAAACAAGGTCTAAATCAAGTCTAAAACAAGGTCTAAAACAGGACTAAAACAGGTCTAAACCAGGACTAAAACCAGGACTAAAGCAGGACTAAAACAGGACTAAAACAAGGACTAAAGCAGGACTAAAACAGGACTAAAACAGGACTAAAACAGGACTAAAACAGACTAAAACAAGGACTAAAGCAGGACTAAAACAAGGACTAAAGCAGGACTAAACAGGACTAAAACAAGGACTAAAGCAGGACTAAAACAGGACTAAAGCAGGACTAAAACAGGTCTAAACCAGGACTAAAAACAGGACTAAAACAGGACTAAAGCAGGACTAAAACAGGACTAAAACAGGTCTAAACCAGGACTAAAACAGGACTAAACAGGTCTAAAACAGGACTAAAACAGGACTCAAACAGGACTAACACAAGGTCTAAATCAGGACTTAAACAGGTCTAAATCTGGACTAACGCAGCTTGAGCCTGACCTTCGACCCCTGAGCGTGGCGGCCGTCCTGGACGTGGCGACCTGGTAGGAGTACTCTCCGATGTCGGTGGCCTTGGTGATGTGATGACGAGTCTGCGGACGGCGCCTTGGTCCACACTCTGGACGTTGTCGCTGAAGTCCACGGGTGACCGTCTTTGAACCACTGACCCTGAGACGCAGGGTTGGCCACCTCACACTCCAGCACCGAGGTCTGAGAGTCCGCCACCACTAGGTCCCGCAGGGCTTCTTTATCGCGCCGCCTAAAGAGACATGATCAGAATGTAGAAAAACTCTACAAGCCGCGTCAGTTTCAAACACACGCTGCTGCAAATGTGTTGTCTTTCTTCCTCACATCTTTCACCTGGAGAGACGCTGCTAGCTTTAGGGTGGGAAACATGTTAGTAAAATATAAACTGTAATCTATTTGTCCGTGCTAGGGGTTGTAACATTCACCTACATATTCGAAGCATCGATACACAGCCCTTACGATCCGCTGCATCGATAGGCGTTCTGCCACACATTGATTCAACTCTGAATCGCTTTGAATCTAAGCGCAAAGAATCGGTTTTATCTAGATATTACTATGAAACATAAACCATACAGACAAACAACTTTCATAGTAGTTTATTCTTCACATAAATTTTCATTAAATGCGCTTTAAATACGCTGGGTTTCTGCGCTGCGTCATCAATCAAGCGCTCTGCCTCCGCTTGTTTCACACGGAGGAGACAGCGAGTAGTCAGACAGCGCTGTATCAAACAACGATGCAGACATAGCCCGGGAGAGAGCGGAGACCACAAACAAGCAAAGTCTCCCACAGGACAAAGCCACGGAGGCGAAAGGAACCGGCCCAAGAGCTAACGCTCCAACGCCATGCTCATAGTTTATTAAAAAAAGGCAGGCGTAGTCTGTCACATTTGGGACATGTGTGATACTTGAACGCGACGCAACGTGTTTTAAGTCAAAACCACGAGTCTGCAGATGTTTGTGGATTTAATATTGAATCTAATGATGATCATAAGATACAATAAGCCCTCAGACCCCATGTTAACACCTTCTGCAATAAGATGGTGAAATGGGAGTCACTTATTACATTATGATAGTAAAACTTGTGTTTTAGGGGAAAATTGCCGTTTTTAAGGCAGTTATTAAGCTGAATATCTTTATTACCCTTATTCTTACCCTGTCATTTTATAAGTTATGAGTTTTTGATTTAATACAAAATCTTGGTAATGATTTTATTCATGTCTAAGTTCTCAAACTGAATCAAAATATTGTTTTAAAACAGCTGTATTGTTCCGAATCGTATAGATCCCAAAAACCCTAAAATTGTTTTGTAATCGTATCTCTTGGCTTCATATTGATATGTATCGTATCGTTCACCCTTAGTCCGTGCACAAAGTCATGGGCTCGACTGTCAATAAGCTTTCATTCTCTGTAATCATCTCTGCTTCATGTCTAACTGTGGCTCACTGCTTCATCATAGGGACACACTTCGATATTACAGCACAAAAAGACACTTATACCTACATTTTAATACGATTATAACGCTGTAAACTTAAACGACCTCTCTCACTTGTGACAGTTAAAACAGCCTCTCTCACCTGTGACAGTCAGAACAGCGGGTGCAGCTCTTCTCTCCGGCGGAGAAGCTGTACTGTCCCTCCTCGTCCTTCATGGCGTTCATGACGGTCAGGCTGTGCAGCTTCTTCTTGGAGTCCATCTTGTATTTGGCGCCGGCTTTGAGCGCTTGTCCTTTAAAGGTCCAGAAAGCATCGATCCCGGCGTGGGACACTTCCACCTCGAACACCACGTTCTCCGACTCGGAACACTCTTTGTTCTGCATCGGAGACACGATCTGGACCGCTGAGGAAACACGGGATTATTAGGATTTAAACTTTCAAATGAGCTGGACTAAAACAAACTAAAGCTGGGTCTGAACCAGGACTAAAGCTGGACTAAAACAGGACTAAAACAGGACTAAACCAGGACTAAAACTGGACTAAAACAGACTAATGCTGGTCTGAACCAGGACTAACCAGGACTAAACCAGGACTAAAACTGGACTAAAACAGGACTAATGCTGGTCTGAACCAGGTCCAAACCAGGACTAAACCAGGACTAAAACAGGACTAAAACAGGACTAAATCAAGTCTAAAGCTGAGTCTAAAGCTAGGTCTGAACCAGGACTAAAGCAGGACTAAAACAGGACTAAACCAGGTCTAAACCAGGTCTAAACAAGACTAAAACAGGACTAAATCAAGTCTAAAGCTGAGTCTAAAGCTAGGTCTGAACCAGGACTAAAGCAGGACTAAAACAGGACTAAACCAGGACTAAACCAGGACTAAAACAGGACTAAAACAGGACTAAATCCAGTCTAAAGCTGGGTCTGAACCAAGACTAAAGCAGGACTAAACCAGGACTAAATCAGGACTAAATCAGGTCTAAAACTGGGTCTGAACCAGGACTAAAGCAGGACTACAGACAACAGGACTAAAACAGGACTAAAACAGGACTAAACTAGGACTAAAACAGGACTAAACCAGGACTAAACCAGGGTCTGAATCAGGTCTAAACCAGGACTAAACCAGGACTAAACCAGGTCCACACTTACGCTGCACGCTCAGGTTGCAGGTGGACTCAGCGCGGCCCACCAGGAGCTTGTAACGGCCCTGGTCGGACTCGTGGGTCCGGTTCAGGACCAGTCTCTGCTTGGCTCCCTTGGCCACGGTCTGGATCCGGTCCGAACCCGAGATCTGGACCTCGTCGTGGAACCACTTGACGGAGCTGACGTCCTGAGCCGAGATCTAGCCTCCAGGACACACTTAGTGCCTTCAATCACCGACATGTCCTTCAGAGGAGTCAGGACGTCGATGGCTGAGGAGAGAGAAGAAAGGGTTAAAGAGAGAGAGACATGTCCTTCAGAGGAGTCAGGACGCCGATGGCTGAGGAGAGAGAAGAAAGGGTTAAAGAGAGAGAGACATGTCCTTCAGAGGAGTCAGGACGCCGATGGCTGAGGAGAGAGAGAGGAAAGGGTTAAAGAGAGAGAGACATGTCCTTCAGAGGAGTCAGGACGCCGATGGCTGAGGACAGAGAGAGAAGAAAGGGTTAAAGAGAGAGAGACATGTCCTTCAGAGGAGTCAGGACGCCGATGGCTGAGGACAGAGAGAGAGAGAGAAGGGTTAAAGAGAGAGAGACATGTCCTTCAGAGGAGTCAGGACGTCGATGGCTGAGGACAGAGACAGAGAGAGAAGGGTTAAGAGAGAGAGAGGACATGTCCTTCAGAGGAGTCAGGACACCGATGGCTGAGGACAGAGAGAGAAGGGTTAAAGAGAGAGAGACATGTCCTTCAGAGGAGTCAGGACGTCGATGGCTGAGGACAGAGACAGAGAGAGAAGGGTTAAAGAGAGAGAGAGGACATGTCCTTCAGAGGAGTCAGGACGTCGATGGCTGAGGACAGAGAGAGAAGGGTTAAAGAGAGAGAGACATGTCCTTCAGAGGAGTCAGGACGTCGATGGCTGAGGAGAGAGACAGAGAGAAGGGTTAAAGAGAGAGAGACATGTCCTTCAGAGGAGTCAGGACGCCGATGGTGAGGAGAGAGAGAAGAAAGGGTTAAAGAGAGAGAGACATGTCCTTCAGAGGAGTCAGGACGCCGATGGCTGAGGAGAGGAGAAGAAAGGGTTAAAGAGAGAGACATGTCCTTCAGAGGAGTCAGGACGCCGATGGCTGAGGACAGACAGAGAGAGAAGGGTTAAAGAGAGAGACATGTCCTTCAGAGGAGTCAGGACGCCGATGGCTGAGGAGAGAGAGAGAGAGGAAAGGGTTAAAGAGAGAGAGACATGTCCTTCAGAGGAGTCAGGACGCCGATGGCTGAGGAGAGAGAGAGAGAGGAAAGGGTTAAAGAGAGAGAGACATGTCCTTCAGAGGAGTCAGGACGCCGATGGCTGAGGACAGAGAGAGAAGGGTTAAAGAGAGAGAGGACATGTCCTTCAGAGGAGTCAGGACGCCGATGGCTGAGGAGAGAGAGAGAGAGAGAAGGGTTAAAGAGAGAGAGACATGTCCTTCAGAGGAGTCAGGACGCCGATGGCTGAGGAGAGAGACAGAGAGAGAAGGGTTAAAGAGAGAGAGACATGTCCTTCAGAGGAGTCAGGACGCTGATGGCTGAGGAGAGAGACAGAGAGAGAAGGGTTAAAGAGAGAGACATGTCCTTCAGAGGAGTCAGGACGCCGATGGCTGAGGAGAGACAGAGGGAGAGAGAGAGAGAGAAGGGTTAAACATGGACAGAGAGAGAGAGAAGGGTTAAACATGGACAGAGAGAGAGAGAAGGGTTAAAGAGGGAGAGAGGGAAGGGTTAAACAAACAGATACGTAGATCGGGGGTTAACGTTGGCTTGACTGGGATCAGTGTGCAGCTGTGAGCGAATCTAAGCTCATCTCCTCATTATGATAAGTAAAAGTTAAAGACACTTCATTAACAATGACTAGTTTTATCTGTAAAATAAAGACTGTACTGCCATAATTCATGTGCAGTTGTTTGTAGAAGGGATCAATATCTGATCGGTTGTTCTTGGGTGTAACGATGCATCGCGGTGCGCAAGAGTTACGCTTCCACATCGTGCACGTTCTTGATGCGGCTCGATGCGTGGGCGCTTTAATAATATTTTTAAAACAATCCCGCAGAGGCGTAATTAAAAGGCAAAATTATTGTCACTAATTTTAGGACTAATGATATAAAATGTATTATTATTTTTTATCGTAAAAGAATCGTGATGAATCGAATTGTGGGTCCTGAATCGAGAATCGAACCGAATCGTGATATTTCTGAATCGTTACACCCTAGTTATTCTCACAGTGGACCGGCATTTACAGACCCCGGAGACGACTTACTCTGCACGTTGAGCTTGGCGCTGCTGGTGATGTCGTGCGACGGGACGTTGAAGCCGTACGTGGCCTGGTCGGTCTTCGTCGTGTCTTCGATCAGGAGCTTGTGCGTGGTTTTGTCGACGACCATGTGCACGCGGTCGGACGCCGTCATCTGCTCGCCGTTCTTTAGCCACACCCCCTCCACGTTCTCCTGAGAGAAACGCACTTCCATCTGGGCGATGTCGCCCTCGCACACGGTGAGGTCGGCGAGCGGCGCCATGACGGTGACCGGGCGCACTGCGGAAAGAGAGAGAAGGGTTTAAAACAGGTTTAAAACTGGTCTGTACACGGTCTAAAACAGGTCTAACACTAGTTTAAAACAAGGTCTGAAACAGGTCTGAAACAGGACTAAAACAAGGTCTGAAACAGGACTAAAACAAGTCTAAAACAGGTCTGAAACAAGGCCTAAACAAGGTCTGAACAAGGACTAAAACAGGACTAAAACTGGTCTGAAACAGGTCTAAAACAGGTCTGAAAGAGGTCTAAACAAGGTCTAAAACAAGGACTAAAGTCAGGTCTAAGTCCAGGTCTTTGGCAGGTCTTTGGTAGGTCTAGGTCCAGGTCTAGGTCTAAGCCCAGGTTTGAGGCAGGACTCACGTTTCATCTTGAGCGACGCGCTGGTGCTAAACTCTCCCACTTTAAAGGTGTACTTTCCTTGGTCTTCCTTCTTGACGTCTTTGACCGACAGCGAGTGGCGCCCCCTCCTGGACATCATCACGTACTTGCCGCTGGGCGTCAGGGCGTTGTCTCCGAAGAACCAGCTTCCCTCGGCGTCTTCACGAGAAACCACGCACTCGAACTCTGCGCTGTAGTTCTCTGGGACTTCTGTGGACTCCAGACGCTTCAGCAGCTCCAGGGGCTCTCCTATTGGACCAGAGAGAAGAGGGAGGAGTCAGAATAATGAGCAGAGAGAGGGGGAGGAGTCAGAATAATGAGCAGAGAGAGGGGGAGTAGTCAGAACAATGAGCTCAGAGAGGGGAGGAGTCAGAGAGGGGGAGGAGTCAGAACAGGGCTGGTTGGTTCTTTTTTTCTGTTGCGGCCCCTTTCGTACCGTCAGACCCGATCCGTCCGGAAGTGTGATTAGAACATGCACACATTGAAAATATTTGTAAAAAGCTTGTTTTTAATCTAAACAGTCTTTATTTGTGATTATTTAACTGTTTATGAACAAATAACAAAAGTGCCAAAAATTATATATTTTTTCGAGGCGCGTAAGGTCACGTGTGATGATGTGTTCAAGGGTTGAACGGAAAGATCAAACTCTTGTATTACACTAGATAAACTGCTAAAAGGCAAATAACGGCTGTGGGTCATGCATTCAAGTTTGGATGATGATAGTATTATGTGTTTAAATAGAAGAACAAAAAATAGCCCTTCATTTACATGTTATTTAGAAAAAAAGGGAACTTCCGGACGATCGGGTCACCCTGCCTGGTCATCGCTCATCTGATTCCACGGAACTTCATTATCATATTATTCAATAATAACTAATCTGTTTGGTGTGGTCCTTACTAACAAAAAAACTGTTTGTACGAATCTCACAGCTCTTAGTAGATCTGTAGTTTGTATGACAATGGTGGAGGAGAGACTGTTTTCCTGCAGTCTTCTTACGGTCGACTTTCAGCTCTCACCAACACCTTACGGCATCATTGCGTGTGACCTAAAGCTTCTGTAATGAGCCTTTTCCTGCATCTGTTTTGTATCACACTGGAGCTGCGCGATCTCCCTACGTCCAACTCAATCCTTTATCAAGTCGTTTCTAGCTGCTAAACCTTTCATAAAGCCTTTATAATTGGAATATTAGCAATAAACTGATTGATATGCTCATAGTATTCTGTGTAGGCTTCATCTAAAATGTTAACCTGTTCTGGCGTTTGTCTCTTCCTCTTTTACTCAAAACACCCACCAAAAAGCAAATCTTCCAAAGCGTCTCCAGGTGCTGAAGATTCGTATAAAATCCATTGACATTCGTGTGTTAAAAAAATAAACAAATATTAGTCCACCTCCAGAAGCAGCAGCTGTCTGCGCCTATTAAAGCGAGCTGTCCTCTTGTGCTTGTGTCCAACTCCAGGCGATGTGTGTCTGTCCAGCGAGCTCTAGGTCCGGTCCTCCCAGTATTTCAGGCGATCAACGTTTTCCCCGCGCTCCAGGTCCGTGGTCTTACGCACAGATCCCTCGTACGGACTAACATACAACACCTCTCAGTCTCAAAGACGTATTCTACAGTTTACAGTTTCTGCGTTCGTAGACTGGTCGTAGAAAATCTTTGACAAGATCATCGTCCTGGCTACGAACTAACGTAGGGTCTGCAAGTTCTGATTTCTCTGTAGAAACGCCTCAACAAAATCGTTCGCAGAGAGGTCGTAGCCGGTCGTACGGGTCATTGTGGCCTATACCTTCCACGTAGAGCTTGTTGATGAACCCTTACCTTCTACGTAGAGCTTGGCGGTGGTCCTCACAGAGTCGTCCTCACACAGAACGCAGGAGTAGTCGGTCTCGTCTTTCATGCCGATGGTCAGGACGGACAGGAAGTGCACTTTTCTGTCCGAGTGCATCCTGTACTTGTCTCCGGAGAAAACCTGCTCTTCTCCCTTCAGCCACTTGACTTTGACGAACGGCTCGTTGGTCTCGCCCTCGAACGTGGCCATGGTGTCTTTCTCTTTGGCGTTGACGTCCACCAGCTGCTGCGTGAAGGAGATCAACTTGTTTGGCTGCGGAAGAGACACAAGACAGAGTGTTAGAATATATTAGTGCAGCGTGTTTTTGGTCTTAAGAACCTCCAAACATTTACATCTCAGACAGACGACCCAAGGGCTTTTGTGAGGAGTATCAGTGACGATTAGAGTTTAGATTCTGTACCCGAGGCCAACCCAGCCTGCAGTTGTCGGGTCAGGTTCAGGTTCAGATTCAGGTCAAGACCCAGAGCCGCGCTGAACACGAGCGCTCAGCGGATGTTTGACAGTCGTGCTGTGACAGTGTTTGAAGTCGCCACTATACGGGTGAGAAGGATAAGTGTGTTTGATGAACCACAGAGTGAGAGAGAGAGAAACAGAAGGTTTGTGTATGTGTGACACGCACGGAGCAAGGAAAAGAAGAAGAAGAGAGAGAGAAGGCATGTCATACAGGCAGACCAAGGAAAAGATGAGGAAGAGAGAGAAAGTGAGGGACGCTTCCTGTCGACAGACTGAGTTGAGTTTGATCTGAGACGTGTTTGAGTTTCTTGTTCAGTGCCTTGTTCATCAGCAGATTCCCTTAAATTCCTGCGAGAATGCTCGTTTTATGACTTGAAAATGGCATCAGACCTCTGCGACCTCTGACAAAAATCGACTCTCTACAGATTCTCTCGCACACTCGTGTGACTCTCGGACGTGCGCTCGCTCTGCTCCGATGTCTGTGAACAAGGAAGCTTTGGTTTTAAGCACTTTCTAAGTTATGTGAGAGTTGTGTGAGTCCCCCCTCGTACTGAACTCAGAATCAGTGTACAACAGATATGAGAGAGAGATGTGCGGTGGAGGAAGCGCTTCTGGTTCTGAAGCACACTGCAACATGTAAACACACGAGACACATCAGTAATGTGCTTTTCATTAAATGCCACAGTTCAGTGAGTGGGCGAGGCTCAGACTTTCAGAGAATGAGTCAGGTTCCGCTCGGGTTTGAGCCGAGTTGGGCTGGATCTTTTGAGTTTGATCTAAACTCTACTGGCGACACTCCCAGAGGTGTCGTCTGTGTGTGACACATATGTCTTTTATCAGGAGGAAAACTGTGACCTAAAGCAGGTCTGCAGGCCAGAGTTTGTACATTCTTTCTCTGTCAAATCAACATGATTTGAGTTGTTGCATTCTGAGGGCCAAACTTGTCTTTTATTCAACTGTTTTAGAAAGAATAAACTTGATTTAATGTCCTTTGACAGTCTGGAGGGCTAATCGAAGAGAATATTTACCTTGCACAAGGGGGAAAGTGGCTGTAATATCGATCTAAAGTCTGTTACGGCCCCAGTCGTGGGAGGGACTTGCTGTTGCCTGCTCTGCCGCTCTCCTCTCTGCCCAGGTGTCTGATCCGCCTGTCTGTGGCTCCGCCTCTCGACCAGGATATATCTGATTGCTTCACCTGCACCAGAGTCTCTCCTCTGCTCCTCGCCTTCACTTCTCCCCGCTCGCCCCAGCGGCCAGACCTCGGGCCACGCCGGCCGCCACTCCATTTTCTTTTTGTTTTATTTTATGCATCCAACACGCACACACACCAAACGTTTTCATACTGACTTTCATTTGCACCAATATGCACTCACGCACCACACTACACTTCCACATATACTGACAACATTACAGACTAGATTATTGTTTCAATAAATGCCCCCTCGGGCTTTAAAAACTTATTGGTCTCCTGTCTCCTCCCCTTCTTAATGTTGCGCCCTAGAGCCAGGCGTAACAAGTCTAATATTTACCTTGTACGAGGAGGAACGCGTGGCTGGACGTCTCTCCGGCCCTGCTCACGGCCTTCACCATCACAGACGCTGAATCCTCGGCTCTCACGTCCTTGATGACCAGCTCACACACGTGGTCTTCGGGCCAGAACCAGCTGATGCGGTCGGTTTTCTCCAGCTGGACTCCGTTTTTGAACCACTGACACTCGGGATCGGGACGTCCCACCACACGGACCCTGAAGCGGACTTCCTGGCCCTGGGACACCGTCTGGCTGGTGATTCGCTCCTGGATCTTTGGAGCTTCCATGCTCGCGGACAGCTTCACGCGCTCGGGTTTTTTAGCTTTAGCGGTGAGTTTACGCTGCTCCTCCTTCTTCTTCTTCTCCGCCTCCTCTTTCTCCTGCAAAGACGAGAAAAACAGGAGGTAAAACACTGAGACAACACTCATTTTAACTCCGGTAAAAGTGTTGCATGAGCTCCTCTAATGGACAACAGCACATTTAACTCCAGTCTAAGCGCTCTATCTCTTACTGTCTTGGTTTAAAGTCTAAAGTCTCATGTTCTAACTTGTTCTTCACTTGTCTTACGTTCTTTCGGTGCAGCAGGTTCTCTTTGGTCTTAAGTAGGACTGGGCGATAAATACAATTAATTTGGGTATTTAAAAATCGAGGATGTGAAAAAGAGCCAAATCGTAAAAACCGAGGCGCTTTTAAGCAGCCGCGTGCCCTGAATGGACGACTTTGCAGAGCTCTATCTCGCGACTAAAAAGAGACAAATCGAAACCTTTTTATTACATAAAAACAGCCGTAAGTAACCACTCGAGGGAGGTTCATGTAGCTTAATTCGGAAAGTTGCAAGTGTGTTTGTTGTTTGTTTTCTGGAAAGGTTTGGTAGTCTTCTCCCCAAAGCAGCAGGTCTTGTTTGGTCTACAGTCTTACGTTCTAACCTGTAGTTTCTCTTACGTTCTAACCCTGTTGTAGTTTCTCTTACGTTCTAACCCTGTTGTAGTTTCTCTTACGTTCTTGCGGTGCAGCAGGTCCTCTTTGGTCTATGGTCTTACGTTCTAGCCCTGTTGTTAGTTTCTCTTACGTTCTAAGCCTGGTGCTTGTTCTCTACGTTCTGTGTTTCTCTTACTTCTTGCGGTGCAGCAGGTCTTGTTTGGTCTATAGTCTTACGTTCTAGCCTGTTGTTAGTTTCTCTTACGTTCTGCGGTGCAGCAGGTCTTGTTTGGTCTATAGTCTTACGTTCTAGCCCTGTTGTTAGTTTCTCTTACGTTTCTAAGCCTGGTGCTTGTTCTTTACGTTCTGTAGTTTCTCTTACGTTCTTGCGGTGCAGCAGGTCTTGTTTGGTCTATAGTCTTACGTTCTAGCCCTGTTGTTAGTTTCTCTTACGTTCTTGCGGTGCAACAGGTCCTCTTTGGTCTAAAGTCTTTCGTTCTAGCCCTGGTGCTTGTTCTCTACGTTCCGTAGTTTCTCTTACGTTCTTGCGGTGCAGCAGGTCTTTGGTCTACAGTCTTACGCTCTAACCCTGTTGTAGTTTCTCTTACATTCTAACCCTGTTGTTAGTTTCTCTTACGTTCTTGCGATGCAGCAGGTCTTGTGTGGTCTATAGTCTTACGTTCTAGCCCTGTTGTTAGTTTCTCTTACGTTCTTGCGGTGCAGCAGGTCCTCTTTGGTCTACAGTCTTACGCTCTAACCCTGTTGTAGTTTCTCTTACGTTCTTGCGGTGCAGCAGGTCTTTGGTCTACAGTCTTACGTTCTAAGCCTGTTGTAGTTTCTCTTACGTTCTTGCGGTGCAGCAGGTCTTTGTCTACAGTCTTACGTTCTAAGCCTGGTGCTTGTTTCTCTTACGTTCTAGCCCTGTTGTTTCTCCATGTTCTGTAGTTTCTCTTACGTTCTTGTGGTGCAGCAGATCTTGTGTGGTCTATAGTCTTACGTTCTAAGACTGGTGCTTGTTTCTCTTACGTTCTTGCGATGCAGCAGGTCTTGTTTGGTCTAAAGTCTTACGTTCTAACCCTGGTGCTTGTTTCTCTTACGTTCTTGCGATGCAGCAGGTCTTTGGTCTATAGTCTTACGTTCTAACCCTGTTGTACTTTCTCTTACGTTCTAAACCTGGTGCTTGTTTCTCTTACGTTCTTGCGATGCAGCAGGTCTTCCTTGGTCTTCTTCAGCAGATCCTCATAACTGTCGTCTCTCTTCCTGCTCTTCATCTCCACCGAGCTGATGGATTCGTAGTAACCTTCTTCAGTCCTGCGTTTGAACTTGCTCCTCAGCTCCTCCGTCTCCTCCGTCTCTTTCTCGTGGACGATTCTTTGGGCTTTCTTTAGCATCACCACTTCTTTCAGCTGCATTTCGTCTCCCAGTTTGTCCGCTTTCACCACCTCGAAGGGAATTCTGCCCGGCTCTGTCGGAGCGGCTTCGGCTTTTCCTTCCGAACGCTTCAAATGTCCTCGGAAATCCTCCTTCTGAAAGATCTCCAGCTTCACCTGGTGCTCCACCGAGCCCACGTTATTGTCGGCTATGACCTGGAGAGACGCAGAGACCGGGTCAGAACTCAAACAGGACTAAGACAGGACTAAAGCAGGACTAAGAAGGACAAAAACGTTCTAAAGAAGGACTAAGACAGACTAAAGTGGTCTAAAGAAAAAAAAAAAAAGGACTAAGACAGGACTAAAGCTGGTCTAAAGAAGGACTAAGACAGGACTAAAGCTGGTCTAAAGAAGGACTAAGACAGGACTAAAGCTGGTCTAAAGAAGGACTAAAAGAA
>CM076396.1:24254476-24356303 GCA_038363315.1 Mugilogobius chulae | reverse complement strand
AGTGCTGTCCTCTCTCTCACTGTGCGTCCTCATGCGCTCTTGGAGAAGACCGCATTGCCCCATGTTCTTCAGTCATTCCTGGGCGGCGGTGTGCATCTGCTTCCTCTCTCTCTCTCGCCAGTCGTGACTGACCTAAAAACTGGTGTCTCTACCTCTCTACTCCTTCTGCGAACTCTCTCCTCATGTGTGCCTCCATCTCATTCGGTGAGTGATGTTTCTCGTCGTGCTCGTAATAATCTTAAGCAACACTCTTTTGGGTGCTTCCCCTGTGACTCGGCTTGGCGCTCTTGGAGAGGCGGCCTTTCATCACCTTTGTTTTTTTCATGCGGGTGGTTGTGGCAGGTCCGGGCAGGACTATGTGCCTTCTCTCCATCCGGTCTCAACCTCGCCCGCTGCCTCTCTGTACTTGGTACGAAGTAGGTTTGCGGGTGCGCTCCAATCATGCATGCCTGCTGGGAGTACATTGATCTACGGCCTTCGCGTAGGGTATGCCAATAGCGAAGCCCGTAGAGGGCGTAGCACATACGACATAGAATCTTAGTTACCTAATGTAACTGTAGTTCTATGAGTATGTGCGTAGCCCTCTACCTGCAGGCCCAGCAGGCATGTCTTCCACTGTGCTAGAGTTCAAGAAGGGCGAGCGATAGTGGACAGGGCTTATATACGGCCAGTGGCGGGAACCACTCTCCCATGATTGGAGCGGTACATTGTTTGATCTTCAGGTGCGAGGCGCTGCCTCGAGTGTTAGCCAATAGCGAAGCCCGTAGAGGGCTACGCACATACTCATAGAACTACAGTTACATTAGGTAACTAAGATTTTTCTGTGAAGAGTGTTCACTGTGCAGTATAAAGTCAGGTTGAGTAGAGTTTCTAAGTTGTAAAATCAATCATGGGTAAGCAGCACGACCTCTCAACCGGAATAGTGGCTCAAATTCAAGCCCTTCGCCAACAAGGCTTGACCCAAACTAAAACTGCTGAGCAGCTCGGCATCAGCCAGTCTTCTGTCTGCAAAGCTCTCAAGAAAAACTGCAGCAAGCGCACCAACTGTTCCGGCGTCCGAAAAACCTCTGCTCGCGACAACAAGCAGCTGAGAAAGATCGCAGTCAGCAACCGGTTCAAGTCCACTTCCAAGCTCACCGACTTGTGGAACAAGCAGACCGGCGCTGACGTCTCCAGATCAACCACTTACCGTCGTCTGCGCGAACTCGGCTTCAAATAATGCGTTCCAGCAGTAAAACCCATAGACATACTATGGTAAAACCGATGCTGAACAAGAAACAAATGCAGAAACGGCTTAAGTGGGACAAACAACACGGCGAGTGGACTGCTGAAGACTGGCAGAAAGTGGTCTTCAGTGACGAATCACGCTTCTGCATCTCCTTTGGTGACCAAGGTCCTCGTGTCTGGCTTCGTGGTGGCAAAACCTACAACCACGAGTGCGTGAAAAGATCCGTCAAGTTTCCCCAGAGCGTTATGGTCTGGGGATGCATGTCTGCTCGGGGTGTAGGGAAACTCTGCTTCCTCAAGAAGACTGTCAATGCTGCCGTATAGCAAGATGTTCTGGAAATGTTCCTGATTCCGACTGTTGAGGAACAGTTCGGCGAAGAAGACTTCATATTTCAACAGGATCTTGCACCGGCTCATGCGGCAAAGTCGACCAAAGATTGGTTCACTAGAAAACAGCTTGAAGTTTTGGCATGGCCGGCCAACTCGCCTGACCTCAATGTCATTGAAAACCTTTGGGCCATCGTCAAGCGGAAAATTCGCGACAGAAAGCCGACTACGCTGGACCAACTGAAGCAGAACATCGCCACTGCTTGGGAAGCTGTGAGTGCGGAAACTTGCGACAAGCTGGTCAAATCGATGCCACGGAGACTTCAGGCAGTCATACAAGCCAAGGGGGCAGCCAGAAAAATACTGAGAAAGTGATGATTCTAATTATAATAAAAATTATTCTAATTCAATGAAACGGTTTCTCCATTATTCTAATTCAATGGAACAACAGTGTCACAGTTAAATGGCCTAAATGGACCTTTTGGAAAGCTCAGCTGAGCAGGTTTTTTACAGGTAACGAGTTCTGTGATTACTCTAACAAGTAGGACAGGTGCGGTGAACATCTGATTTTCTTTCTGCACAACAAATGCATTCAAAGAATTTAATGATTGCACCATTTCAAATTATTCTAATTCGTTGACCAGCGCCTGTATGTGTCACACATACTGCTCTTCTTTCAAAAAGAAATTACTCCGTATTTCTGCTAAAACCGCATCAGCAGAAACACGAACATCCACGAGAGTCGCCATCTTTGTTTAGCTTGAATGTAGGGTAGGGTTAGCACCGAGGCGCTAACAGCTGTCTTAACACCGCTGGTTCAGACTCCAATCGGGCGGCTGGAAGGCCAGATGGTTTATCTCGTGTTTGTGATTTCACAAATATCGCGAAATAAACCATCTGGCTGGCCAGTTTAGCACATGAAGACTTACACAGTGAAATCCTGCTGAGATGTTCTGGAAAGAACAACCACTAGACTGAAAATGGGTGCACGGTAGCAGAGTGGTTAGAGCTCTGGCTTTCCAATAAGGAGGTTGTGGGTTCGACTCCCGGGTTGGACCATATCAACATCTCACGATCTCTCTGGGTGGAGTTTGCATGTTCTCCCCGTGTCACCGTGGGTTTTCTCCGGGTACTCCGGTTTCCTCCCACCTCCAAAAACATGCATGTTTAGGTTAATTGGGCATCACTGTAAATTTCCCTGAGAGAGTGAATGATTGTCTGTCTAACCCTGCGATGAGTTGGCCACTGTCCAGGGTGTTTTCCCGCCTAAGGCCCAAAGTCACTGGGATAGGCTCCAGACACCCGCGACCCCTAACGGGATTAAGCGGTAGAAAATGAATGAATGAATAGACTGAGAATCAGCTCATCGGTTTGGATCAGTAATGCTGCGTTCAGACCGGACAGCTGCTAAAGGTTGTATGGAGGATTTTCAAAAATAGTTTGTTGTCAGTCTTGGTCAAAAACAGTTGCATAGATTTGTAACAACCTTGTACTTATGCAAACAAGAAAATATTATAAAAATATATAAACTGTTGACATGATGAGGCTAGTAAAATGTTGACCAATAAATGACGAGGTACCATGTTATCTATTGGCCTGTTAACCTGTCAAGCAAACCCTCAGTGTTCCTAAGTAACTCATTGGCCCTGGCAGCTTCTCAATACTCAAGAACACGAGTGTGGACTCAGCAAGTACGGACTTGAGGTCCAGTAGTAGTCCTGAGGTCCAGTGTTAGTCCTGAGATCCAGTGTTAGTCCTGAGGTCCAGTGTTAGTCCTGAGGTCCAGTATTGTCCTGAGGTCCAGTATTAGTCCTGAGGTCCACACAAGTACCAAGCTTGTGTAAAGTACTACATCTGATTTTTTTTTTTTAATGCCCATATTGTTAGTTTGTGTTACTTATGTCTCCCTTAAAGTGAGAAGACAAACACTTACTCAAGAAATAATGGTCACTATTAACTACAGTTATGGATTAATTTTTTTTGAAAATCAATAGAAAGTTCAATATTTTTTGTAAATTGATTCTGAAAGTCAGTTTACATGTTAAGTCAATGTAAACCCACGTCTTTTCACATTGGCCGTTGATGCTTGTTCAGACGTCTGCAGACTCTTGCGGAGTGGACGCTCAAACCTGCGGCGGACACTTTGGCTGCCTCATCAGGCGTTGACACCAGAGTTGGGCTCTGCTGAACTTTTGAGCGTCGAACGCCTGCGTCCACCACTCAGACACTGCTCCCCTGTGACACATGACCTTATTTTCCTTTCACATCAAGGGGAAAGGAGGACTGTTTACTGAAGACTTTTGATAACTTTTTAACAAAAGGTCGCTTGTTTTGGGTGCTTTCGTTGCTTTGATCTGGAGACACGGCAAAACAAACAACATGGCCATGATCTGGACTGACAACACGCTCACATTGATCTATTAAAAATGCTCTTGCCGTGTTTAAACCTGCTGTACGACGGAAGGAGCGCGTCAGAGCAGTTTAGAAGCTTATTGAGGCGTCAACAGCGTAAATAACGGACAAAATTTTGCGCTCGTTTAGGCGAATTTAGACGCAAATCACCTTCCGGTCTGAACGCAGCATTAGTGAACCAATTGAACCAATTAAGAAAAACTGTAATATCTGTTTGTCTCTCAAAGAACAACCTGATCTAATCGTGAACAATATTAGTATTAAATTAGTTTGTATGTGTTTTTTGCAATACAAAAAGACAATATCAATAAAGAACATTTAGTTTTAAAGTTTTCTCAACAAATTAAACTGTTCCAAGATCAGGCAATTGTGTGAACTGAACTGCCCCCGTATACAGGCCATTTTAATGCCATCATAAATAATAGTTTAGCTTAACTGTCTGGATTGCTACAAAAATAAAACAGTGCAAAACAATATTAATAAACATCTTATAAAAAACATCTTATAGTGTCTTGAAAATACACTTTGTCTCAGAACTTGACAATAAAATACATCTAATTACAGTGCATCCATATATTTGGTACTATTAAAAAGGTTCAAATGTAACCTTAAACATACTAAATAAAAGGTGGGTTGCCTGATTTTTTTGAGCAAGTAGATATTTAAATTTGTTCAACTACTTCTTAGCGCTCCCAAATCCTTCATCACATGCAATTTTATTTCTTAACATTTATTTTTACAAACAACAAAGGAGGAAACCCTCCAAGCACAGCTTTTGGCTGTCTCACAACTACATTGCCTATTATTTGATTGAGAAAGTGAAAAAGGTTTTGTCACAAAGTGCTGTAAATAAAACATATTTTTTTGGCAGAAAAGTGAAAGTTAGAAATGTTATACCCACCTATAACTAACAACCATTTTATCTTATGAATTCATTCATATTTGGCAGTTCTTTTAAATACAAAGTGCAGATGTTTACTAAAACACACCTGAACAAAACATTTGTAATAGTCAGTTATTTATGTAGAACTATGGCAACTGACTAATGACATGATTCTTTTGCAGAAATAGAAGCTGATCAACATGATCAGATGTAAGAGTGCTACGCTGAGCTGTCACAATGTCCCTAACTGTAGAAAACACTGGTTCTGCTGCAGGAATGCATAGGTAACGTTTGGCTTGTCTAGACAGCAGAGGAAAGTTCCCCTCATAGAATCTCCACCACTCCAGTGGGTCTTCTGAAGGTACCACCAGGTACTTCTTGAGCCCTTCATCTGCCGAGCTGTGGGGAACAGAAACCTCATTGAATGTTTTGCCCAACAAATCAAGCAGCGCAGTTTTCCGTTTATGGCAGCAGTTGCTCTAGGTCCTCTTGTCATACATCTGCTTCATCTGCCTTCTCACCAATCTGTGAAAATATAATTATGAAAAATAAATATTTAGTTTGAAGATGCATGAAAAAAAAAAACGTGTGTAAAAGTTACCTTTTGTGTTGCTTCTTCCAAGACTCTCTCATGGATCTCCTCTCTGCTCTTCTGTGAGAAACGGTTGCATTTTGAAGCGGGGGGTCTAGCGGGGGTCTCACTGGTGTATCTTTTAGAAAGATCTCCGTTGGTTAATTGCTTGTTTGATTTCTTGGATAACTAGGGAATCACTACAATCTGGTAGTGTGTCATTAAGCATCTGAGCATGCAATAGGGCAACAACAGAAAGTGTTGGGGTGTGTGTAGCATCTCGCATGGGCTTAAGGGCCTGTGCAATCTCCTCTGCATTAGTATCATCAGCCTCACTAAGAGTGCTGATATCTGTAGAGCTACCACATCTTCTTACTTGTGGTGACAGCAAAGCTGCACTGATAGCTGGCTGCTGCTACAAAAATCTTTCAAGCATCTCATAACAACTATTCCATCTTGTTGCCACATCTGACTTTAGCTTGTGTGGCGGCAATCCTAGCAGTCGTTGTTTTTCTTGCAACACCCGACTAGCCAGTGGACTGCGGTGAAAGAAAGTGCAGATTCTTCTAGCTCTACCCATGAGTCGTGCTACTGCATTCAGTTTGAGGGCACGCTGTGCAGCAGTTGAGTGAATGAGCAAAACAGGTTATATGTGTTATGTCCTCCATTTGTGCAACAGCCAGCATGTTAGCGGCATTGTCCGTTACAAAGACGACATCATTGAAGTTGAGACTCCACTCCTCTGCTACACTATGAAACACGGCGTTGATGTTTGCTGCTGTGTGGCTGTCGCTCATCACTTGTGTTTGCAAGACACATGACTGCATCTGCCATTTGTTTGTAATGAAATGCGCTGTGAACGTCAGAAATGACTGCGTAGCTCTAGAAGTCCACGAATCACAAGTTAGTGCTACTCTGGTGGCATTGCGTAGATCGGTCTCGACTTGCCCTGCCTTTTGTTTCCTCGACTAACCCTGCCTTCTGTTTCCTCATAAAGTTGTTTTCTCACTAAAATAGCTCCGTGATGGAATAGCATAATTCGACTCTAACGTCTTCATCATAAATCGGAACCCTTCTCCTTCTACCATACTCTATGGTCATAAATCCTTTGCTATGAAGCAAGCAAGCTCCTGAGGAGATGCCCCAGAGGCATTGAAGGATGGGTCAAATGCAGAGGACGAATTTCCCTACGGGGACAATAAAGTATACCTTACCTTACCTTACCTTACCTTACTAATTGAGTGGGAAATCTTTCCAGCTCTTGTAGAATTGACTGAAAACTTGCTGCATTCATCCAGAGTTCGCTGGTCCGGTGGTTTTGAGCGCTTTTCGGCTTCTTTTAGCTCGGGGTGATGTCGTGCTAAATGGGCCCGTGCATTTGTTGTGTTTCCGAAATGGGCTACTTGAGTTTACTTTTACAGTTCTTACAAATTATTGTCCTCATGTCAAGCTGGATTGTTCCCGGTAGATTATAAAATCCGAAATGTGTCCAATTGGTGGTTTTAGGCGATAAAGGAGCCTGTTGTATCTCATTCTGCTCCATGCTAACGGAGTCGATCTCTTCATTCAAATGAGCAGTGTAGCTAACTAGCCCGAGGCTTGAGGCCTACAGCGCTGTGTTTGTACGGTGGCTGGAAAGGTATATGAATAGCGCCACATTACATGCAGGAGTGGCGGAGACAAAAAGCGTTTAATAAACATATGTAAAATCAATATTTTGATATTTGGAATCGATTTTGAATCGCCAGACGTTGAATTGCGATCCTTTTAAGAATCAATTTCTTTCAACACCCCTACTCTGCAGCTCTTCTCTTCAGACTGTTTCAGGACTATTGCTCATCCTCTGCAGCTCCTCTTCAGACTGTTTCAGGACTGTGTGTGTGATAATGTGTTTTTTAGATGTTTGTTTTAACAAACTTTCGTGTTGCTTAATTTTTAGAGATTGAACAATATTATGCTTCTAAATCAGCTATCTATAGGTATGGGTCTATACAGTGCCTTGCGAAAGTATCCAACCCCCTTGAACTTTTCTACATTTTCTCTTATTATGACCACAAAAATCAAACATATTTCACTGAAACTTTGTGTGAAAGACCAACACTAAGTTGCACACAACTGTGAAGTGGAAGGACAGTCATACATGATCTATTTTTTTTTTACAAATAAAAAGCTGAAAAGTAGGTGTGCAAAATTATTCACCCCCCTTTTCTTCTGAGTGCAACACATTACTTTTAGAGGCTTTAGAAGGTTCCAATGTTGACCGAACAAATAAATAGAGTCCACTTGTGTGTAATCTACTCTCAGGATAAATGTAGCTGTTCTGTAAAAACCTCAGAGGTTTGTTTTAGAGTATTGGGGAGCAGTCAGCACCTTGAAGACCAAAGAACACACCACACAGGTCAGGGATAAAGCTGTGGAGAAGTAAAAAGCAGGATTAGGTTATAGAAAGATTTCCAAGGCTCTAAACATCTCACAGAGCACTGTTTACACCATCATCCATAAATGGAAGGAGTATGGCACAACTGCAAATCTACCAAGACCAGGCCGTACACTTAAACTTGAGTTTGAACAAGGAGAGAACTGGTCAGAGATGTAGCCAAGAGGTCCCCGGTGACTCTGGAGGAACTGCAAAGATCTACAGCTCAGGTTAGAGAATCTGTCAACAGTACAACTTTTAGTTCTGCACTACACAAATCTGGCCTTTATGGAAGAAAGCCATTGCTGAAAGAAAGCCATAAGAAATCCTGTTTTCACTTTGCCAAAAGCCATGTGGGGGACACAGTAACCATGTGGAGGAAGGTGCTCTGGTCAGATGAGACCAAAATTGAACTTTTTGGCCAAAATGCAAAATGCTATGTGTGGCAGAAACCTAACACTGCTCATGACTCTGAATGCACCATCCACACAATCAAAAATACAAGTGCCAGCATTATTTTCTGCACATGCTTTTCTTCAGCAGGGACAGGGAATATGGTCAGAGTTGATGGAAAGATGGATGGAGCCAAATACAGGGCAATATTGGAAGAAAACTTATTGGAGTCTGAAAACACTTGAGACTGGGGCGGAGGTTTATCTTTCAACAGGACAACGACCCCAAACATAAAGCCAAGGCTACATTGGAATGGTTTAAAACAAAACATATTCATGTCTTAGAATGGCCCAGACAAAGCCCAGACCTAAATGCAATCGAGAATCTGTGGCAAGATCTGAAAACTGCTGTTCACAAACACACTCCATCTAATCTGACTGAGCTGGAGCTATTATGCAAAGAAGAATGGGCAAAAATTTCAGTCTCAAGATGTGGAAAGCTGGTAGAAACATACCCAAAGAGACTTGGAGCTGTAATTGCAGCAAAAGGCGGTTCCAGAAAATATTGATTCAGAGGTTGTGAATAATTTTGCACGCCTACTTTTCAGGTTTTAATTTGTAAAAAAAAAATAGATCATGTATGACTGTCCTTCCACTTCACCATTGTGTGCAACTTAGTGTTGGTCTTTCACACAAAGTTTCAGTGAAATATGTTTGATTTTTGTGGTCATAATAAGAGAAAATGTAAAAAAGTTCAAGGGGTGTGAATACTTTCGCAAGGCACTGTATTTATTGATTAGACAGATTGATTGATACATTTTTGGCCAAAGTGGATATTTGTCATTTGATATACGTATGGTGGTAACAGGTGTGTGTGTTTGTCTCACTATAACTGTGGTTTCTTTGTGTTGTTGCAGTGGGCAGTGAGCCGATGACACTGGGCTCTCCCACATCTCCAAAGCCTGCGTCTGGAGCACAGTTCCTGCCCGGGTTCCTAATGGGGGACCTCCCCGCCCCCTCCAGCCCACAGTCCCGCCCCTTTGGCCTTGGGTCGCCGCTGCTGGACTCGTCACAAGGTGTCGCACTACAAATATTGTCAAGATTCTGGGAAAACCAAAAACCAGTTTTAAGCAGGTTCATTATAAAAACAATTACAATAGTGACAGTTTTAGTTGACTCGATGGAAACCAGACATGGGCGGTATATTGGTTCAGTTTTGGTACCAGCCAAGCTTAGCAGGCTGATGTTTGGTGGAGGTTTCATATTCCAGATAAAGGGTGTTTTTATACTTCTACTTTTCTTTGAACTTTATTAGATTCTCAAAGGGCAATTCATTTGCAGCAGCAGTACAGAAAACATACTCACAGCTGACATGTAAAACATTAACAAGTACAATACACATCATCACAGTGCAACCATGATCCAAAAAATAGTATCCTTTATCATTTGTTTAAGTAACCAATTACAAAGGGAACAAAAGAGTTTTTACATGTTTGTTCTTAAATCTCTCCTGCTGCCTGAGGGAGAAGGTTTAAAACCTCCTACAAAGGATGTGTAGGGTCCGCCAGGATTTCTCTGGCTTTTTGAACCGACCTGCATTTCAAAAGCTCCATGGGCTTGCTTAGCTGAGTGCCAAAGATTTTAGCCCACTCCTTCACAAGTCCATTCACCGATTCTGATGTCTTAGAGTTAGCATGTTAAACCAACAAATAAAAAGAGAAGGTGAGCACAGAATCAGCTGAATCAATAAAACAACAGTCGGACATTTTCATAAAAACACTACAGTGTTTCCCATTCATAGAGGAGATTATGGTGCCCCCCATAGTCTAAAACAGGTGGTGTTCATATTCTGAAACCGAGCTAAAGCGAGAGTCATACAGTACAATACATGGCAGTGAATTGAATTATTTAAAACATATTTTTTGACCTTGTTTTTATGAACCACCACCCAGCAATAAGAATACATATTTGATTGACGGTATATGACATCAAATTGTTTGCTATTTGGATAATAATAGTTGATTTTTTTAAACTAAAATGTTAAAAACCATATTTATTACAAATTTTGTTCATTTAGAAAGAAGTCGGAGGGCTAACAAAAAATGGTTCAAGGGTCACACTTTGGACATGCCTGGTCTAAAACGTTAGACTGATGGGGATAAAATAATACTTGAAGCTGGTAGCATTGCAATAAACATGAGTAAAGAGTTATAATGAAATTATAAGCATTGTTTTTGATCCATAGAGGCAGTAAGTGACTTTCATGCTCCAAAAATTGCATTAAATGAAATATATTCAAACAAGGGCCACTTGTACCACCATGATCTCTACACAAACTTGTGGGAAACACTGCACTATCAACATTAACATTTCTTAATTTATGAAGAAAGTGCATTCTCTGGTGATCTTCCATAGATGATATCCACCTGCATCATTACGCCCAATCAGAGCTGGAGCTTATCAATGTGCAGAAATGAAGACAGGACAGACTGGAGCGTCACCAAACAACAGAGAAACAATAACATAGCAAAACAAACAACATCCCTGGAGTGCACCAGTAGAGGGCGCCAGAGAGTCACACAAAACTTTGACTGGCTGGGTCCTGTTTGTTAAAAAATCAATAAGCCACAGAACCAAGGTCTTGTCAGCAGTAACAGTTTGTAATCCGTCTGCGAAAGGCTGAGGATGCAGTGCAGATGAAAAATCAATCAAAACCAAACGATCTAAAGCATTTTCCTTTCAAGAGCCTTAGCCTTCTTATACTTTTAAATTCCGAATGTTTGATTTGCAAATATTAGTTTATCAAAGAACAGATGCATAAGCATGGTGGTTTACAGTTTCAGTCTTTTATTGCAGTCTCTGGTAAAGCTAATACTTGTCACAAACACACAGCTGAGTTTGTTGTGCTAATGGTGAGTAATGGTCAAATCTTAATCTTTTGTTTCCTTTGGGCCTGGTTCTTGTGGTTTATCAGGAGTGTAATGTTACTTGAGTTCCTTTTTCAGTGCAGAGCTACGGCCTGTGTGTGTGTGTGTGTGTGTGTTATGGATGGTTTGAAATGAGCTGGGTATTAGATTCAATTTTAGAGAATACTGTGATAGTTGTTTTGAAGAACGTGAAATATTGAGTAAATCGTTTATAGTAAAAAAAATGCTTCAAAAATGGTTAGAAAAAAATAAAGAAAGTTCCAACATTGTAAATGTTCGGAAGGATAGAGTGTTAATCACTCATCGGTGTCTAAGTTGCCAAACGTTTTATTGGTTTGACAGCACATTGTACATTTATTTAGAATTTTTTTACATGAAATCTCATTTAACTGCATGTTTTCTTTATGAATAGTAAATGAGCATGCTAACCTCTGAGCCTGTGTCTTGTGAGACACTAGAAAGAGGGATCTTTGAGATCCATTTATTGATAGCACGTAAAGTCGACCACATTTATCTTTAGTCAACTACAGCCCATTGTTTTTACCATTAAGCTTCAATTAACAAACTAAACATAAACGTAACAAAAATGTGTGACTTTCTATATTTCAAGTATATGTGTATGTGTGTGCACTTAGCGAAGTCAAATGGACAGAGCCAAGTTATAGTTTTTTTAGAGGGAATTTGATTTAGTTTTTGAGGAAAATTGATTTGATTGTGATTTTGTGTTTTTAAACCTAAGATTAAATAAGTCAGGTTTAAAATGAATATATGTTTGTGTCTGTCCAGTTTGGTGTGTAGGCGCTGCTTTATAGAGACTTACCTATGCTGACGAAGAAAAAGATCTTAACTAAAGGGCTGTTTAAATTACAATGTCCCATTGAATGAATTAAACAAACTGTTCATGTAATGTGTTTTTAAATCTTAAGACACCAGTGAGAGTGTGAAAGTGATAATTGTATTTGTTTATCAGCTCTTTTTGACAGGTTCTCTATAAACGATAGACTCAGTTCCACATTTCTGCATATTTTACAAACCATATTCAGGACATATCACCCAGCTCTGCCCTAGAACTGTCCCGTCCCGTCCCCAGTGTGTCTCTGAGCACAATAACCAAACAGATCATGTGCCTCCTCCTCAGCGCTGCCGCCTCCAGCCGGGACGGGCCCTGGGAGCGCGGCCCTCAGCCCGTCGTCCCCACGCCCAAAGACAAGAGCGGGGCCCCTCCTGTTCGAAGCATCCACGCAGAGCTGGTGAGCGCTGGGACCCCGGGGACCCCCACAGACAGGTACTTCATCATCTCACACTTTAAACCCCTCTTAATCCAGAAGTCCTGAGGCGCAAACAAAAAGGGTCAGGGACGTGTCTCTGAGGGCCGAGTAAACAAAAGACTGTCCAAACTCTGCCCACTCAGGTTTGCTAAAGCCACAGACACTTTGTAGCTCTAAGCACCTTTTTCTTCTTTACTCACACTTTTGTGAACAACTTCGGCCAAAGGTTGCTATATATATATATATATATATATATATATATATACAGGGTTCGTACAGTCATGGAAAACCTGGAAAAGTCATGGAAATGAAAATCCAATTTCCAGGCCCTGGAAAAGTTTTGGAATTTTACTGGGTTTGTAAAAGTTTTGGAAAATGACAACAAACAGGGCTCAGTCTCGAGACTGACGCCATCCCCATAATGTGAGCCTTGCTCCTTTCACCTGCGTCTCTCTCCGCCTCAGCAGAGCAGACCGGAGCGGAGTGGAGGGAGGAGGCAGATGCTAGTTCAGCTGCTGTGCGTGTCCTGTCCACTCCTGTCCTTTGGCCCAAAGCGCTCCACACCTTGTGATCCACGGAAATAATTATACGGGATTCATCTATGTTGTTTTTTAGGAAAAGGCATTACGCGCGAGCCCACGTGGCACCGCTAGCCCGATGCGATGTTAGCTTCTATCTTAACTTTTTTCGAGTTGTCAGACGGCTTCATGCGGCTCATTTGAGCAGCAGCTTTGTTACAAAATGCGTTTTAACTCTTCTACACTAAATCCACATCGTGTCCAGACAGAAGTCAGTTTGTGTAGGGTTAACAGAAGCTAAACTATGATGCTAACACAGCTAATTTGATGTGCTGCTGCTGTGTTCCACCTGTTTTAACCTGCATCTGTCACACAAGCACAAGCAAAAATACAAACTCTCTCTGTCTCTCTAGGCTGCTGTCAAATACAAATTAAATGTTTTCATTTATGACTCTAGATTAAGTTAGATTAGATGAAAATATAAATTGGAAAGACTATATTAAATATATTGAAAATAAACAGTCTAAAAACATCTGAATAATGTATAGGCTAAGGCACGATATTTTCTTGATCCTAGATCATTACATACGGTGTTCTAATACTCTTCTCTGGTTTTGCCATATCTAACCTATTGTGCTGAGATATGAGGAAACGACTACCAGTACAAAAGTTCTATTTTGCCAATTATCCGGTTACAGAAAAAGGCAATAAGAATTATCAATAAATGTGGTTGATCACACTAATATATTGTTTTTGAAATCGAAAATACTTAAGTTTAACGACATAGTAGAATACCAAACAGCTCAACCTATGTTTAGAGTGAAACAGAATTCATTACCTAAAAATATACAAAACTTTTTGTTGAACAGCAGAATATTTATAATCTAAGGGGCAATGTAAACAAATACAGTTTACCTAAATTTCGTACAACATTGAAAAGCTTTTGTATCGCAGTATCTGGTGTTAAATTATGACCTGAGCCTATAGTTGAAGCAATGTTCCAGCATGATGTAATTTAAGAAGAAATATAAAGAAATGATAATAAATTATAAAGACATTAAAAAGTGTTAGTATATGTTTTGTTTTTTCTCTCCTTTTAATGTATTGACCATAATAATATGTAACAGGAAACTGAAAAACTTATAAGTTATAATTAGGAAAGGGTGTGGGATTAAATAAGTTATACTTCTTCCCACTCCTTTTTGAACGTGTGAACTGATATTTGTGTAGCTTATAAACAAAATTTCTATTTTGAATTGTGCAACTGGTGACTTATGTTTCTTTTTGCATGTTTGAAATAAACAAATCAATCAAGTAAGTTAAGTAGATAACCACACATTTTATTCAAATACTTTTAGTTAGGCTAGGTACAAAGGTGTCACATAAATGTCAAAATGGACAAAAAAAGTAATTAATTTAAGCCTTATTTAGAAGGATTCTATAAACGGTAGCTATGTTTAAAAAAAAAAAAAAAGCACTGAAATTGCGTCACAAATTACATACTTTCATATCAAACATCCTATATTTTTATTTTAATTTTTAAAGAAAAGAAATTTGTGATGGTTCCCAAAAAAGTTAGTCTGGAGCCCTGAACAATACTCCGAGTTGGGATAATTTGCTTTGACACAGTCCTACTCTTGTTTGACTATTACATATAAAGCACGAGCTAAATAGAGTTCCTGTTGTAATTACACTATATTGTAACTGAATCAAGTTTTAAACATTTTCATTTGTTATGTAACTTTATAAATCTGTAAAATTAATATATTTAGGACTTAAGTTAATGAAAACAAATATGTAATTGATGTGTGAATAGGTCATGTGAATAGGTCATGGAAATGTTGACAATTGTTTTGAAAAAGTCTTGGAAAAGTCATGGAAAATCATAAAACACAATCTGTACGAACCCTGTGTATATATATATATATATATATATATATATATATATATATATATATATATATATATATATATATATATATATATATATATAATATATATATATATATATATGAATGAATGAATTTTATTCAAGTGTCATACACTCAAAGTGCCCAGCCCACATGGGCTTATAAGACCAAATTTACCAAAACACAGCATTGCATATAGTGTGCGATTAAATATACAGCACATGTTTTCTCTTTTCCCATGCTTTGTAAATAAAATTAGCAGTATGAAAAACACCCAGTCTGAAACATACTTCAAGTTTCTCATAATCATTTAAATAAAACAAAGAACTGGAAACCAAAATCATTTTTTCATAAAGCTCATGTCTAAGTTCATCATATAAAGGACAGTGAAACATGAAATGGATCTCATCTTCTGTTTGTTGTAAGTCACAGAGCAAGCAAAGTCTATGTTCCTCTGTTTCACCTCTAAACCTGCCTGTTTCTATGGCCAGAGGTAAAGTGCCGGATCGAAGTTGAGCACAGAAAGATCTTTGAGTTTTGGACAAATTTTGTTCAACATATTTTTCTGTGTCATATGTATTTTTTATGAGGCAGTAAGTTCTTAATGTAGGTTTATTCCATATTTCAATAAACCATTTGTCTTTAGATTGTTGAAAAAATATACTTTTTAACTCTTGCACATTACAGCGAAAAATCACAGCTTGAAAATAAAAATTTCATCTCACTGACCCAAGGAGACAGCCTTGATATTTCCCAGTTGAAAATCTGTCTGGTCAGTCTGTGTTCAGGCATGTTTACCAATCTGTTCCATAGACGGAGCATTTCGCTTTTATGTCTAACACTTGATGGTTCCCATCCCATGTCTCCACAAATGGCTGGTATAGGTGTACGTTTATGAACTCTCAGATATGAGCGAATAGCTCTGTGTTGAACTGTGTCAGATTTAGTCTGATCATTAAAACCCCAGACCCCTGCTGCATAATCTGAGACAGGACATACACAGGCTTTATATAAGTGAGTAAATGACTTGAAGCCCAGGTCTCTACATTTCCTTACTTTGTTCAATATAGAGCCCAAAGCTCTGCCAGCTGAGTCTAATAAAATACTTCTTGCTGGTTGAAAGGTCAGGTGTTCATCCAATGTTAGGCCAAGGTATTTGTAATCATTTGCGTAGGTTAATGGTGTTAAACCAAATTTAAATTCAAATGAACTTCTTTTTACCTTAAGTTTTCTAAAATGAACAATTTTTGTTTTCTCCTGATTAATTACGAGTCTCCATTTACAACACCAATCGGACACTCTTTGTAGCATAATCTGCAAATCTTGCTCACATTCTGCAAGTAAGACAATATCATCTGCATATAAAAGAATACCTACGGTAATGTCATTGATTTTAATACCAAGATCTGTTTTCTTAATTTCCATGGCCAGATCATTGACATAAATCGAGAACAAGGTTGGAGACAGTACATCACCTTGTTTCACACCAAAGGGTGTGGAGAACCAGCCTGTCCTTAAATTGTTAAGCTGCACACAAGCCGTAGGTGCTCGGTAAAGGGATTTAATAGCCTGATAAAATTTACCATTTATTCCTGCCTTAATGAGCCTATACTCCAGAAGTTCTCTGTTGACCCAATCAAAGGCCTTTTGAAAATCGATAAAACATGCAAATGTTGACTTATTTTCTTCAAATCTAGACCTAACAACAGAGGTTACAGAATATATGTGGTCGATGCAGGCCCTTTGCTTCCGAAAGCCATTTTGTTCATCTACTAGAAATCCAGACCTTTCTAGATGAGCAACTAATCTGTTATTTAATAGAGCAGAATATAGTTTATACACATTACTGATAAGACTTATCCCTCTGTAACTAAGTGGAGATTTAGGATCATTTTTTGATGATTTAGGTATAGGCTTTATACTAGATTTACACCATTGACTAGGAATAGTACTACAATCAAAACAAAATTGAAATAGAAGACACAAAATTTTAAATAATTTTGGAGCTTTAAGAATTTCATAAGAAATCTCATCTATTCCAGTTGCTTTCTTTAATTTAGCCTTATCAATGACTGTTTTGACCTCATCTGCGGCAAAATTTGCATTTAAATATAAATTGCCACGAAATGAGTCACCATTCATTTCGTCTTCCAGTATTGCCTTTGAATCCACCACTTTATGCAAAAAGTTATCATCAAAAGATAGATGATTACCACCTGAAAATAGATCTCCAAAGTTTTTTTCCCATTTCTTCAGAACCACATTGGTGTCAGAGCTATAGTCGCCTGTTTCTAACTGTATCTCCATGGGTATTTCCAATTTCTTCCTAGGTCCTAATTTGTTTATTTCATCCCAGAATTTCTGAGGACAATGCGTTTGCAACCGTTCAATATACATTGAGTGGCTACGATAAAAATTACGCTTAACCCTCCGTAAAATTTTATCAAAGTTGGCCTGGCAGTTATTGAATTCATTTCTTAACTCTGCTCTCCTATTTTTGTCATCACATTTCAAGTAACTCCTTTCAGCTGCTCTTAAGATATTCCAGAGCCTTTGTAAATTTTGATTCCAATAAGGTTTACATGTCTTAAATCCTTTCTGGGGTGACCTGAATCTATTTCCATCACCTTTACGTAACTCATTGTATATACATTTGCAAAAAGCATCATACCAGACGTCTATCTCCACATGGTTTGATAACAATTGATTAAATAGCTCCTCTAAAATACTATTACCTGAGTTAGAGTCCAGAAACCGTTCTGGTATTTGTCTTGTTAAAGGTCTGGCCAGTATTTGTTGTCTGGTAGGGCCCTCATTAAAGAGTAGTCCTGCATGAAATGAAAGCATCAACAGGGAGTGGTCAGACATTCTGCATCTGTCCCCGATCAGTAATATACCATCTGGTCCTAACTTCTCTAATAACTCTATAGGTGTAATCACACTGAACTCAATACAATTCTTTATGCAATCATGGTATGAGATGATGTAATCCACCACTGCCCTCCCTTTAATAGAAACTGAAGTGAAATTATCTTTTTCTGGGGATATTCTCCCATTCAGAACACAACATTTAGCGTCCCTTAAGAATTCTACCAATGCCTCTCCATAACCATTAACAGAACTATCTATCATATTTCTGGGAGGTATATCATCTACATCCATTATACAGTCATTTAATTTTCCAATGCGACCATTAAGATCACCACACACATAGACAGCATCTACATCTGAAAGGCTATACATCTGGAATAATAAATGACCAAAAAAGAAATAGAATCAAAGGTCCTAGGGGAGCCATCCGGAGGCAAATAACAGCTAAACACTACAAAGCAATAATCAGAAATCTTATTTTTAAATTTAATTGCCAATATTCCCTCTATTGATTTGTCATGTACAGTAACCACATATCTTTCAAATAATATATTTTTGACTAAGAAACCAACTCCCCCGGACCCCTTGACAGCCCTGAAATGCATTTGACGATTATACCCATAAAATATATAATCATTCATTTCAATAGCGTGCTGCCCTCTTAAATGGGTCTCATTCAGTGAAATAATATCAGGGTTAAATTCAGTCAATACAGCCTTTCTGAGATCACAGTTTTCATCAGTCCATCCGTTTATATTCCAATGTGCTAGTGTAAGTTTATCAGAGACAGTGGGTTGGGCAGTGACCCGTTACTTGCTGTGGCTGCCAGTGTTGTGACGCTGGTGCGGAGAGCTCCGTCCACTTCTGGCAGTGACGTCATCCGCCTGAGAGCGTCTCAGGAGCCGCCCATTCCTCGCCAGAATAAACTCCTTTCCAAGAGGAAGTTCTTTAAGCAGAGTTCTGAAGTTAAGATCGACCAGCCTCTCAGCATGAGACTTCGCTGAGTTGATGTAGACATACTTGTATGTGTCGTTATCTCTCAGGCGCTGTTTGCGTCGTAACACGGCCACCTTTTCTTCCACTGATTTTAGCTCCACTTTGATTATCCCCGGTCCACGGCCCCGAGAGGTCATCCGCTCCACACTGATCACCCCAGGCACCGGTTCACAGCCCAGTCCCTCCTCCAGGAGTGTTTTTATTCTTGCCATCACATCTTCCCCCTCTATGAATACAAGCCCCGCAACAATAAGCGAGACATCAGGGTTAAAATGGACAGTGGGCGCTTCGCATCTTCCAGTTTTCGCTCCAGATTATCAATCCGGGCAGACATTTGACTCACATCGAGGTCAAAGCTTTCTTGAATTTGTTTAGCAGTTCTATCAAGCTCGGCTTTCAACTCGTCTCAGTTTTGACTGATAAGGCACTCCAGGCGCTCAACTTTACTGGTGAGTTGACGCTCAAGTGAGCTCTGCATATCGCTGATTTGGCTTTGCGTCTCACTGATCTGTGCTTTGAGTGTCTTGAACTCCTGCTTCTGAGACTTAAGCTCAGCCATGATAGCGCTGCAGTCACTCATTTCGGCCCCTTTCTTGTCTCTTTTTCTCGTAATTGGGCCACCTGCTTCGGTCATACCAATGTCCAACACAACACTATGTGTATAGACCGAGTTGTGGCTTTCCCACGGCGTCTTAAACACGCTTTTTACACAAATCTGTTTCCCCAGTACTCACACACACGGTGCAACGCCGGCGCATGCGCATACACCGCTATATATATATATAATATCAATATTGGTCCTTTCTTTACAAAATAAAAACTGAGACAGAGTTTAGACACTTTTCTGTCAGAATAAGTCTGCTACAAGTCTGTGTGTGGAGGAGAATATTTACTACAGCTGCTCAAAGATACAAAACTTGGAAAAATCTCACGAGACAGTTCAGTACGTGTGCACACAGTATCGTGACAGTTTGATCTCGTGAGATCTCGCGGCACGAAATCTCGTCCCATCTCTAATAATGATTGATCTTTTTTGTCCAGTCGTTCCCGATGATGCAGTCTCCTGTGTCTGCGCGGCAAGCCTCCACTCCAGGAACAGGTATCGCTCACACTAACATATTTACCACTCACACAGACACATTTACCACTCACACAGACACATTTACCACTCACACAGACACATTTACCGCTCACACAGACATATTTACCGCTCACACAGACACATTTACCGCTCACACAGACACATTTACCGCTCACACAGACACATTTACCGCTCACACAGACACATTTACCACTCACACAGACACATTTACCACTCACACTGACACATTTACCACTCACACAGACACATTTACCACTCACACAGACACATTTACCACTCACACAGACACATTTACCGCTCACACAGACACATTTACCACTCACACAGACACATTTACCGCTCACACAGACACATTTACCACTCACACAGACACATTTACCACTCACACTGACACATTTACCACTCACACAGACACATTTACCACTCACACAGACACATTTACCGCTCACACAGACACATTTACCGCTCACACAGACACATTTACCGCTCACACAGACACATTTACCACTCACACAGACACATTTACCACTCACACAGACACATTTACCACTCACACTGACACATTTACCGCTCACACAGACACATTTACCGCTCACAATGACACATTTACCACTCACACTGACACATTTACCGCTCACACAGACACATTTACCGCTCACACAGACACATTACCGCTCACACAGACACATTTACCGCTCACACAGACACATTTACCGCTCACACAGACACATTTACCACTCACACAGACACATTACAGCTCACACAGACACATTTACCGCTCACACAGACACATTTACCGCTCACACAGACACATTTACAGCTCACACACACATTTACCGCTTACACAGACACATTTACCACTCACACAGACACATTTACCGCTCACAATGACACATTTACCGCTCACACAGACACATTTACCGCTCACACAGACACATTTACCGCTCACACAGACACATTTACCGCTCACACAGACACATTTACCGCTCACACAGACACATTTACCGCTCACACAGACACATTTACCGCTCACACATTTGACACAAAAAAACAAAAAATTTCTCAGAAAAGTGCCAAAATGCATTTTACACAAAACTGACTGAGTCTGTGTCATTTATGTGGATTTCATAAAGAAATAAATAGTAATGGTGCCTAATGTCTCTGATGTTCCAACTGGCCCACGCGGCGGCTAGGCTAGGAGTTCCTTCTCTTTCTGCTGAGATGCATTGAAATGAAGAAACATTTCGAATCACAAAGCAGAGAGTGGATTGAACTGGATCATTATCACTGCAGAGAGTTCTGAGAGAAATACTTGGTGTTTAGAAAAGTGAGCCTTTCTGTGCAATGCTAAATGCTAACATACATTATTCTAATCATAAAGTGCTTTACAGAAGAGGTCACATGGGAGAATAAAGGTTTGTGTCTGATTGGTGTCAATTAAATATTCATTTTTAGGAGCGTTTCTGCTCATTCTCCAGAGGAAACGCCTGGGACACTGGTGTTTTCAGACCGGAGCTAGCCTAGTCATAAAATAATGTATGAAACTGTGAAAACAGGCCAAATGTTTAGGGAAAACTTAATTATCATCATATTCACTCCGTTTTACTGAGAAATGTTGTCTAACAATAAAATAGAAAAGAAAAAGCAGCATCTGGAGCGCAACGCTCAGAAGACAGTGGAGATGATCGTGGACTTCAGGAAAGTCACAGCCCCCTCACCCTCGCTCTGACTGATTCCCCCATCACCACTGTGGACTCCATCCGCTTCCTCGGCACCACCATCACACAGGACCTGAAGTGGGAGCCGTCCATCAGCTCCCTGATCAAAAAGGCCCAGCAGAGGATGTACTTCCTGCGGCAGCTGAAGAAAGCCAAGCTGCCGGCACAGATGATGGTGCAGTTTTACACGGCCATCATTGAGTCCATCCTCACCTCCTCCATCACCGTGTGGTACGCTGGAGCCACAGTCAGGGACAGACACAGACTGCAGTGTATTGTGCGCTCTGCTGAGAAGGTGATTGGCTGCAGCCTTCCATCTCCCAGGACCTGTACGTCTCCAGGACCTGTACGTCTCCAGGACCTGTACGTCTCCAGACCTGTACGTCTCCAGGACCTGTACGTCTCCAGGACCTGTACGTCTCCAGGACCTGTACGTCTCCAGGACTCGGGGCGTGTCCATTACCTGTACATGTCCTATTTTGCATGCCCTTACTTTTGATTTTATATATCTTAAATATTTTTATTATAGTTGATATTTTTATTCTTTATGTATTTTTATTCTTTATGTGTATTTTCTGTGTTTTATGTTGCACATTAGTATTGTTCCTAGTTTGTGAATTGTTTGTTCACTGACAATGGCAATAAAATCTTTTCTGATTCTGATTCTGAACTTTTGCAAATATTCATTAGTTTTACAGTCAAAGTCAAACCTTTTCCATTAGTTTTTCAATTATGTTCATTGTTCAACACACATTAGTCTTTGATATAAGTTTTGATTGAAGGAGCTACAGAACTGAGGAGAAATCCACCTCCTGATTCAGACCAGGAAGCGTGTGGCTGCAGTAGTTCTCTCTCTGTCGATGGTCCTGTGCTACACCTTCAATGACCAGGCCTGCACCATTGTAGTGTTTTGTCATTGGGTAAGGAGCATGCTTGGTCTCTCCTTGAACTTTGGTTTAATGTGCCACATTCACACGTACGTACTGCTGCCGAACTTTGGCGAAGGTGCGACATGTAGAGATAGTCTGGCTGAACACAAGTATCTGATTTGACAAGATTGGAGCAATTATCGGGCGTACTACGCTGAACGCCCCAAAAAAGACTCTCTACTACATATACGTTTTTGAGCCTTCTGGTTCAATGAGCAGCTTGTTGTGAGTTTTACTTTAAATCCAACTCGTGTGTGGGTTTGTGTGTTTGTTTTTATCACCTTATAGGGACAACCACCGGACAGCACACTCTACAAGTGGGGACCTGAATTTTTGTCGGGACAAAAAACCCGGTCCCCACAAAAATGACAATGTAATTGATGAAAATAAGCTCCGGACAACACCCTGTACAAATTTGGGAAAAATCCCCACAAGTCAAAAAACCTGACTTTAAGTGTGTGCCCACACACACTGTGTCTATTTTAACAGAATAGCGCGTTTTAGAGGGGGATTAATGGAGACACTCAGTCCGCCTCTGAGGCACTCTGCTCTGGATTTCTGGTAGGGGGGTCATTGCTCACTCTCATGTCCGGGGAAGAGCACTCATCCCCGGCTAGGTTGCACGGAGGGTCGGCCCCTGTCCTCCGGAGAACCAGACAATTTTCTCACCCGATTTTAAACACTTTAATTCGGCATGGGGCACTTCTTAGGGGCATGGATGGATGCAGCGTGACCTGCTCTTTAACCCTGGGTGGGTCTTAAGCCAGAGCACCGTGTATTTTTGACAGAATAGTCGGTTTTAGAGAGGGGGAATCCCGGGACATCCAGTCCGCCTCTGGTGCACTCTGCTCGGACTGGGTTTTGGGGTTATACACCCCCTGAGTTCCAGAAGAACCAGGGTTGTTTCAGGCTTGATTTTACCTTGTCTAATAAGATGCTTTGCTTGTTTTAGAGGCATGGATGGTGACTCAGATGACCTGTCTGGGTGTACCTCATCGGGCAGCCCTGCTTTCGTTCCTGAATTCAGCGACAGCGACAGCGACAGCGATGGGGACAGTGGAGATTCATTTAATTCATTCATGTCAACAGAAAGCAACCTGCCAGGAAATTCAAAAAATAGACCCAGGACACACTCAAAAAGCCCAATCCAACATACCAATGACACCCCTTCAGAACAGCAACAAGTACCAGAAAGTAGCTCATCACCTCCTTGGACAGTCCAACGCCAACGTTCACTGTCAGTGCAGGCAGTAAGTACAAAAGCAGATGGGTCTCGCCAGTACAATAAGAGACAATATTGCTTGTTCTGTAATAAAGGATTACTGAAAATAACTCGACATTTGGAGCATGTTCATAAAAATGAACTTGAGGTTGCACAAGCCATGTCTTATAATAAGGGATCAAAAGAAAGAAAGCTCCATCTTGAACATCTTCGAAACAGGGGAAACTTTGCTCATAATGTTGAGGTGTTAAACGGAGAAGCAGGTGAACTTGTTCCCCGGAGGAAACCATCAGTAAACACAGAAGCCCAGGATTACATGCACTGTGTTCACTGCCAAGGCCTATTTAGAAAGAAGATTCTTTTTAAACATGTCTCAAAATGCAAGTTTAAGCCTAGCGGTGAGCCAAATCGAGGAAGAACGCGGGTTCAGGCGCTCTGTGCATTTGCTGTACCACCACCTCCGGGCGTCAAACAAGACTTCTGGAAGCTGCTAAGCAACATGATAAATGATAAAGTTTCTTCCATAGTGAAAAAAGATCCATGTATTCTAGAATTTGGTGAAAATCTTTTTAGTCGTTTTGGCCATGATGCTGGGAAACATGAGTATATTCGTCAAAAACTGAGAGAGTTGGGAAGGCTTCTGTTATGCTCAAGAAAAAACCCGGCGCTAAAGACCATTGAGGACCATGTTTTGCCTTCAAATTTCATGCATGTTGTAGAATCTGTGAAATGTGTAGCTGGATATGACAGGCAAAACAATACATATAAACGCCCAAGTCTGGCTCTCAAATTAGGGCATAGTCTGTCAAAGATTTCAATGTTGGTTGAAAGTCGTTCAAACATCCAGAACAACAGTGTTGCAGCTAAAAATGCCCGTACATTCCGACAAATCTATGAAGCAAGATGGCATGAAATGATATCTGCAGCGTCACTGAGAACACTTCAAGAAGCTAAGTTTAATGCTCCACTTTTACTTCCATTCACAAGAGATGTCCAGGTGCTTCATTCATTTCTGGATGCAGAGCAGCAGAAACTTCACTCCACGTTGTCTTCTCAAGTGTCACCCCAGGACTGGGCTGGATTAGCAAAAGTCACCCTGACTCAGATAATTCTCTTCAACAGACGGCGTTCCGGCGAAGTATCAAAAATGCCTCTGTCAGCATACATGTCTCCGCATAGCCAGGATGCGCTGGAAGACCTGGGTGATGCACTCTCTGATTTAGAAAGAAACTGTGTCAACACTTCAGAAGACTGGAGATAGCGGGGAAGAGAGGAAGGAAGGTGCCGGTTCTTTTGACACCAGCCATGCAGGAAGCATTGGATCTTCTTGTCAGCAAGCGGGAGATGTGTGGGGTTGTACCGGGAAACAAATACCTTTTGCCAGACCAAAAGCATGTTCATACTTTCGTGGGTCTGACTGTCTCCGGCATTTTGCCAAGATGTGTGGGGCAAAAAACCCAGAAAGCCTCACCTCCACAAAACTGCGAAAACAAACTGCAACTCTGTCTCAAGTTCTTAACCTGAGCAACACAGAGTTGGATCAGCTGGCCGATTTCCTGGGGCATGATGTAAGAGTCCACCGACAGTTCTACAGACTTCCAGAAGGCACCCTTCAACTGGCTAAAGTGAGCAAGATCCTCATGGCTTTGGAGCAGGGACGTATGGCTGAATTCAAGGGAAAAGGCCTGGATGACATCACTATTGACCCAGAAGGTAAAGATTTTTTTTGTCTATCCACACTTGAGCTCCAGCAGATAGGCCAGGTTCCAGGTTAAAAAGCCCCAAATCAGGAACCCCTCTTTTAAACCCCAGAATAGTGGGTCTATGCTGGGCAGCAAGCTGGCCACTATCAGCTTCTGAGTCTCTGCCCAGGCCTGGTGCTCCTCTCTGGGCCAAGTGCTCTCACACTCTGCCTCCTGGAGCCTCTCCTCCACCTCCACAAGGCTCCAGGAGATCCTCACACTAAGTCCAGGTCAGGTGCACCTTACTGGGCCAACTGCACTGACACTCTGCCTCCTGGAGCCTCTCCACCACCTCCACAAGGCTCCAGGAGAGCCTCACACTAAGTCCAGGTCAGGTGCACCTTACTGGGCCATGTGCCCTGACACTCTGCCTCCTGGAGCCCCTCCACCACCTCCTCCAGGAGAGCCTCACACTAAGTCCAGGTCAGGTGCACCTTACTGGGCCAACTGCACTGACACTCTGCCTCCTGGAGCCTCTCCTCCACCTCCACAAGGTTCCAGGAGAGCCTCACACTCTGCCCAGGAAAGGTGCTCCTATCTGGGCAGGTGAAGACATACATAAAGTTTGTACATTTCGGCTTGACTAAGCTGTTTCTTTACTTTTAACAGATCATGCCCTCCAGGACAGTGAGGACGAGGACGAGAACCAGAACATAGAAGAAGATCTGGATGCTGAAATGCCAGACGAAACAAATGAAACATCCCAGCCTGTTACAATTGAAACATCCAGCCATCCTTCACTGCAAGCGGTCCAAAGACCGTCACGCACCCCCACTTCAGCTCGCCGGACAGTCGTAAAGAGAACGTGGAACCCAAGAGAGGTCAAAGCCGTGGAAAAGCACTTGATGCACTTCATAAACTCGTGCCGAGTTCCGGGCAAAGCAGACTGTGATAAGTGCCTTCGGCTTGAGAAAGTCGCGCTCAAACGGAGGGATTGGTTAGCAGTGAAATTTTATGTAAAGAATCGAATCACAGCTCTTAAAAGAACAGTTTAATGATTATAATTTAATTTATGTTAATAAAGATTTAGTTTTATTCATTTTGTGTGTCATTATTTCCTAAAAATTCATTCCAATAACCAGTGTACATGGTTGGGTCTCATAACTATCTCTATCCCTGAAATGTCCCCAGAAGTTTTTAATGGAATAAATGTTTTTTGAAGTCAAATTACTGCTAAGGAAATTTAGAGAACCATAACATATTTTTTGGGCTCCGGTAGAACCAGCAGAAAGGACGTTCCCACAAGGCATGTTCTAGTCATGCGTCCCTACAATATGTTAAAGACACGTATGTGTGTGTGTGTGTGTGTGTGTGTTGCAGGGGTACAGCAGCTGTGCATGTCTCCCGCTCAGGTCGACCCTTTCTACAGCCAAGGAGAGACGCTCAACTCTGAGGACCAGCTGGACCAGACGTGGGTCACGGTCTTTGGGTCTGTATCTGTACATTCTCTTGTAATATTAGGCTTCGGAGTAGACGAGTATACAGAGACAAACATTTCACTGTTTGGTAATTACTAAATGTTTTTTGTCTAGCTATAGCACTAGAATAGGATTCTGGAACAGCATTGATTGATAAATCATGACCTTATAAAAGAAATAACATTAATAATAACTAAATTCATATTGATAATAAAGAACTAATGCCTTAAATGCCATGTTTTTGCTTCCCAAAACAAAAGGACCATTTCTATATAATTGTGTATCCAGCGTTTTGCCCCCAAATGTAGTTAAAAAGAGGAACGTTCAGAAAAACCTGCTGAAAAAGATACTTTGGCCTTTTGCTCCATCATCACGGACGAAGACATCCTGACAGAGTTTGAGCCCAGACTGAAGGTTCATGTGTAAAAAATAAATAAAGCAAGAATGGAAATATACAAATTATACTTTTTTGTACACAACTATCTCTAATTTTAGTTTGCAAATATTGTATATGAATATATATATATATATATATATATATATATATATATATATATATATATATATTTTTTTTGTTACTTGTTATTTATTGTATTATTATTATCTTTTCTATATTTCTATTCTATTCCACATACATTCCTCTTTTTAATTAAATGTTTTATTCTTGCTTTTATGTAGACCTAGTAGCTTCATACATATATTTTTCATTTTTATTTCCCCCATTATATTTACGTATTTTTCCATTTTCATTTTTCTCCATTTATTCTTGGCTGCTTTTTTTTCTGTGTGTATGCTAATGAAGTGGGCGGGGTGACCCCAGAGTCTGCTCTGATTGGTTCAAACTCTGGTTTCGTCTTCACTGTTTTGGGAAGTAACCAGATGGCTTCCCTGTGCTGGTGGAAACGTGGCTGTAGCTCTCAGATTTCTGTTCTGTTTGCCTGCAGTGACATGTGTGGTAGATCTGGGGCTCTATGGAATAACATAAGGCAGTCCTTAATCAACTCTGACATTTGGCTCAAAGTGTGAATGTAACTTTTTTCACCTCTTCACAGTTTCTTTAAAAGTCACATGTTCGAGTGTTTCGTGTCATTTGTGATCTAAAAGGAACTGTGTGTTTGTGTGTTTAGATTCCCTCCAGCTGCAGCTTCTTACATCCTTCTGCAGTTTGCTCAGTACGGGAACATCCTCCACCACTCGGTGAGTCTGCCTCATGTGTTCTACTGCACATCAGTGCACTAATACACAACACTACACAGCCTGTATCAAAACTCACTTTAGCTGTCTACAGTCTGGTGACCAGATTTACCCGACAGTTCCTATTTTGAGCTCTGTGTCCCATGTCCCAGCAAATGTGTCCCAAACCATTGATTTGTCCCAGATGAGAAAAACACTTGCAGAAGTCTCTCAGATTTAAGTTTGTAATTTTGAATATCTGGTCACACTAATCTACAGGCCTTTTGCACAGCACTGTGGCTAGGCTAGCTCCAGTTTGAAAATACCTGTGGATTTTCTCTTTCGTTTCTTTCATTCCCTCTGAAGATTTAGCTGAAACACACTCAAATAAGTCAACTAAACTGACACAAGTTAGGATCAGATGACCTTCACAAACCAGGTCAATACTTCAGAAGGCAAAATAAATGTGCTTATGAAATGTGCTGTTTGTGTCCTAAAGCTAATGCTAATGCTAACCTCTATTGAACTGGTTCTGTTCACAGAACATCTCAATCAGGTGGAAGGGACCAAAGTTCATTTTTACAGTACAAAAAGCAAACAGTTGCCTCAGAAACCTCCAGATTTTAAATTAGTAAAATGTTTCTTCAATATCTCTCATGTCAAATTACAATGGTGGCGTTTCTATTACACGTTATTGACTTCCCCTTCAGGACTACAGATGGAAATGAGCTGTAAGATGTAATCTGGTACAAACATCTCTGCCATTGTGCTTAATGTAATTGTCCTTAATAAACATTACCTTACTTGCTCCAAATGTCAAAAAAATGCAATTGTGTTTCTATTAAATCATTCATTTGTCAAGCCAAAGGAGAGAAGTGTAAATGATTCTGTAGCAGCCCTGGTCACACAGACATCAGCAGTCAGGTAAAGAAAGGATTATGTTTGTATTGAAAAAGTGTTTGCAGTTTTGGGAAGCATAGAAAACTACCTCTTGTAAGCACAAAATCTTTTTATTGACAAACAAGTGTTTGTTTTTTTGTTTTCGAATGAGCTTGTTTCCATTAGAGAACATTTGATGCACAAATTGAATTTGCAATATTTAATGATGAATAGAAATGTAATTGTTATGATTAGAAAAAGCCTCTAGCTCACCAACTGGCCTCAAAGCTAAAACCAATCTTTAACATTTGACAGAAACATTGAATATAATTGTATTTAATTTACTTTAAGTAAGTTCTTTGTTATTTTAGCTTTGAAGCACAAGTCTTTCCTGGTGAAGTGTAGGGCTGCTGTATCCGGGTCGCCGAATCATCCTCCAACTCACGAGGTGTTCCAAGCCCGTCCAGACAAAAGTACCAAGAACTAGTTCCAACATTGCTCCAGCCCTGTTTAGTCAGAGGAACCACCCTGTCCTCATGTTTGTGTTCACACAGCAGCAGTTTCTGAAAGTGGCTCTAACTGGCTTTAGCATTAGCATCTGCATAATCTGGAACATTTCAATAAGTCATTAATTCCACCTAAAATTCTGATTTACAAAACCTAAAAACATTACTGAAATTAACAACAGATTAACAACAGCACCTTTAAACAGACGGGCACATCAAATATAGAAATGGGAAATTGTGATATGATGATTTCATTCTGATATTGCCCAGTCCTACTCATATATACAGCTCTGATGAAGCTCTGTCCCCTCAAGTAGTTATGTACCAATGACCTTTGACCTGTGACTGTGTGGTCAGATGGCGTCACCTGGAAACTGGATGCATCTCCAGTATCAGTCCAAGCTGCAGGCGCGCAAAGCTCTGTCCAAAGACGGGAAGGTGTTTGGAGACGCCATCATGGTGGGAGTCAAGCCCTGCATCGACAAGGTGAGCATCCCGGCAGGAGGCATGAGCGCGCACACGTGTGAGGCAACACGCACACGTAGGAGGCATGAGCGCGCACACGTGTGAGGCAACATGCACATGTAGGAGGCATGAGCGCGCACACGTAAGAGGCATGAGCGCACACACACAAGAGGCGCGCACATGTAGGAGGCGTGAGCGCGCACACGTAAGAGGCAACACGCACACACAAGAGGCGCGCACACGTAGGAGGCATGAGCGCGCACACGTGTGAGGCAACACGCACACGTAGGAGGCATGAGCGCGCACACGTGTGAGGCAACACGCACACGTAGGAGGCGTGAGCGCGCACACGTAAGAGGCAACATGCACATGTAGGAGGCGTGAGCGCGCACACGTAAGAGGCAACACGCACACGTAGGAGGCGTGAGCGCGCACACGTAAGAGGCAACATGCACATGTAGGAGGCATGAGCGCGCACACGTGTGAGGCAACACGCACACGTAGGAGGCATGAGCGCGCACACGTGTGAGGCAACACGCACACGTAGGAGGCATGAGCGCGCACACGTGTGAGGCAACATGCACATGTAGGAGGCATGAGCGCGCACACGTGTGAGGCAACATGCACATGTAGGAGGCATGAGCGCGCACACGTGTGAGGCAACATGCACATGTAGGAGGCATGAGCGCGCACACGTAAGAGGCAACACGCACACACAAGAGGCGCGCACACGTAGGAGGCATGAGCGCGCACACATGTGAGGCAACACGCACACATAGGAGGCATGAGCACGCACACGTGTGAGGCAACACGCACACGTAGGAGGCATGAGCGCGCACACATGTGAGGCAACATGCACACGTAGGAGGCATGAGCACGCACACATGTGAGGCAACACGCACACGTAGGAGGCATGAGCGCGAACACATGTGAGGCAACACGCACACGTAGGAGGCATGAGCGCGCACACACAAGAGGCGCGCACACGTAGCAGGCATGAGCGCGCACACAAGAGGCGCGCACACACAAGAGGCGCGCACACATAGGAGACATGAGCGCGCACACACAAGAGGCGCGCACACCTAGCAGGCATGAGCGCGCAAACACAAGAGGCGCACACACGTAGCAGGCATGAGCGCGCACACACAGAAGGCATGAGCGCGCGCACGTAGGAGGCATGAGCGCGCACACACAAGAGGCGCGCACACATAGCAGGCATGAGCGCGCACACACAAGAGGCGCGCACACGTAGCAGGCATGAGCGCACACACAGGAGGCGCGCACACGTAGGAGGCATGAGCGCGCACACACAAGAGGCGCGCACACGTAGCAGGCATGAGCGCGCACACACAAGAGGCGCGCACACGTAGCAGGCATGAGCGCGCACACACAGAAGGCATGAGCGCGCGCACGTAGGAGGCATTAGCGCGCACACACAAGAGGCGCGCACACGTAGGAGGCATGAGCGCGCACATACAAGAGGCGCGCACACGTAGGAGGCATGAGCGTGCACACACGAGAGGCATGCACACGTAGGAGGCATGAGCACGCACACACAGGAGGCGCACACACACAAGATTCGCGCACACGCAGAAGGCATGTGCGCACACGTGAGGCAACATGCACACACATTCTTGCGCTAGCTTCAAAGTGAGGACAACCATTGACATAATGTATTACCCAGCCTCTTACCCTAACCTTAACTATCCAAACTAACCCCCTGACCCTAACCCTTACCCTAAACCTAACCTTAACCCAATTCTAACCCTAACCTTAAAACATCATCTTGACCCTCAAACAGGCCAAAACAAGCCCTTCAGAAAGTGAGGACCATGGAAAATGTCCTCACTTTCCAAAAATGTCCTCACTTTGATAGTAGAATGCGAATTTTGGTCCTCACTTTTATAAACAAGAACACACACGGGAGGCAACACGCACACACAGGAGACAACACGCACACACAGGTATGATATGATAAGATATGAGGACTCCCATATGGGGACCTCACTTTCCTGAAGGAAATGACGTCACCAAAACAAGTCTAACTTTTTTTCTTACATAAAAGCCAAGAAAAAAAGTGAACCAAAAACTTAATTGGTTTCTTCTTTTGTTTTGTTTTTCTGGGATTTTGGAGATTTATGCCGACATGCAAATCATGTAATACTACACCCATCCACCAGATGACGGCAAGATATTTTACTCCAAATCACAGAAAAGTCCTATCTACTGTTTATCTAAAAAAATAGTGCTTACATTAACTCTAACTCAATGAATGTTTGTTAAAACGATTAATATTAGTATCATCTTCATATCATAGAATCATCCTGCAATATCCAGTGTGACCATGTGGGGGTGCTGCCATATGGGGAAGAACAGGGTGTCTTATGAGGACTGCAGTACCTCAGTGTGTCCACTAGGTTCACATGCACTTACAGTCAGGTCTAGGGTCTTGTGGGGACTTTTGAGATAAAGATCATGTGACCATCTCCAGACTGTTTCCAGCTAATTAGAAGCAATGCAATCAAATGAGGTCCCCACAAGGTTTTTAGGTCCCCACATGTTTGTGTGCAAACAGGTTCATGTCCCCACATGTCATGGCTTGCGAGAACACAGGGCACAGGCGCAATGCTTTTCCGTTAGTACCTGCTTGACCCTACCCTACTCTACTCTACTCGGTGCGACTTAGCCCTGGTGCGGAGCTTTTCCATTAGGGGCTGATCCTCCGACCAGGTACTTTTTTTAGTCCCTGCTTTACCCCAGGGCCAAATCGACAAGTGTAGATACTAAACTTGACGTCAGATGCACGTCACATGTTGCGTCACACAAGCACCACTGGTTTGTTGTTGTTACCGTATGCTAACGTGAGTCGCCGCTAAGCTAGCTGCTGATAGCACAGAACAGCTTCTACATTTCATACTCACCATAGCAAAATGACATAAAAAACGGAATCTCTTGTCCCTATCCGCTAAATACTCATAGAACTACAATTTTATGTATGTGCGTGGCCCTCTACGGGCTTAGTTGTGCGTGTTCACGTAGGTGCTCTGTGCTGCTGCAGGTCCTGCTCCTGCTTCTCACAGTAAACATTGGACATCCGATGCACAAGTTTTGAAGCAAGAGATTATAATGCAGCTTCTTCAGGACAGAGAGACGGAGGAGGAAGATGGGACAGTTGATTTTATGATTGTACATCAGGACCAGAGCAGGACTTTAGACAGACGTATCGGGCGGACGTGAAGAAGAGGTGAGTCAGTGAACGTGTTGACACGAAAAGCTTTACTCTATTGGCCAATGCGATGGTGGATATTTGTTTTATAATGCGCTTATGAATCGCTGGAGAGCGAACGGTCTGATTATTAAAGTAATACCTTAGTAATTAAACCCGATGCGCATTGAAACGCTCCGTTGTTTTCTTTGAGCTTGCATCTGGGCGCACACACCTACTACACACAGAGACAAGAACATGTCCTGATTTGGGGAGGGACACGGCCCAGCTTCACAACAGCCCCACTCGGCCTCTCTTGTAATGGAAATGCTCTCACTCTGAGCTGGGTAGAAGCGTGTCAAGGGAATTATGGAAAAACTCTATAATAGGCTGGAAAAAGCCTGGAGATGGTCACATGACCTTTTTCTCAAAAGTCCCCAGAAGACTCTATACATGAGTTAGTGTGAGTGCATGTGAAGCTAGTGGACACACTGAGGTACTGCAGTCCTCATAAGACACCCTGTTCTTCCTCAGAAGGCAGTGCCCCCACATGGTCACACTGGATATTGCAGGATGATTGTGTTTTAAATACTAATATTGATCATTTTTAACAAACATTCATTGAGTTAGAGTTAACGTAAGCACTAATTAAGTAGATCAAGAGTAGATACAACTTTTCTGTCACCATCATCTGGTGAGTGTGTGTCCCCATAAATCTCCAAAAACATGAAAAACTAAAAAAGTTAAAACAAGGGAGTTTTTGGTTCACTTTTTTTCACTTCTATGTTCAAGGAAAACTTTTTAGACTGTTTTTGGTGGCGTCATTTCTTTTTGAAAAGTGAGGTCCCCATATGGGAGCGTTGTGCTTGAGGTCCTCATGTAACCTGTCTTACAAGTGTGTGTGTGTGTACAGAGTGTGATGGACAGTGCTGACCTCTCCGTGACCCTCTCCTCCTCGTCTGTGGCGTTCCCTTCCACACCTCGCTCCACCATCAGACCTCTGAGTGCAGCGCAGCGCGCCTCGGCCAGCGACTACCAGGTCTGTGCTCCTTTGTGTCTCTTATTGTTGTAAAGCGCTTCCACCACCCTGGGTCTTTCTGTTTTTCATCAAAGAAAAGACTTCATGTAAATAATGTTTTAGACTCACTGACACGAACATGATTCAAATTCTTTTAATGAGACTCACTGGTGTTTTAATTTCACATTTAAAACATAGACACTACCGTTCAAATGGTTGATGCAGGACAAACACCTGAATAAGCCAAAATACTTTCACATCTATGGTAACAAGTGTTTTCTGTCAGTTCTTTGTCACTAAAGTTAGGTACCAGGTAGATGAGAGAATAAGCACTAAAGTAGCTTATTCATGAGTAGCTGTTATGCATGGACTCGTCTCTGCAAACTACAGGCGAAATCAACAACTGCGATATGTACACACGAATTACAACAGTAATCTACGAGCTCTAGTTTTAACTACAGCAGCAAGAATTCTCCACTGTCGGCTCGCAGGACCGCACAGCAACTGCACAGCGCAACCGCACAGCGCAACCGCACAGCGCAACCGCACAGCGCAACCGCACAGCGCAACCGCACAGCGCAACCGCACAGCGCAACCGCACAACAACCGCACAGTGCAACCTCACAGCAACCGTACAGTGCAGCCGACAACGCGACTCAAAGAGGGATGAGAGGGAAGAGGAGCAGGAGGAGAGGTAGTGAAGCAGAATTCTACCTGCTCACGCTGTGTTGTTGTCAAACCTACAGCAGTTTGTTTGTTGTTGATGCGAGTCAAAGGAAGCCCCTCCCTTCACTGTTACCACGGTAATCACCAATCACCCATAATACAGTAGTTTGAAGTGGTTTCAGTGAGGTGACTTGGATAGCTTGAACTTTTTAATATTTTTTGTTGTGGTTGTTGTTGTAGCCACACAAAATTAGTTTTAAAATAAATCTGTTACCTTTTAATAGGTTTATATTAATTTACATTATAATAAAAATATTATTGCACTCTTAAAAAAATCTAACTGTGTCTCAATCAAGACTAGTCTAATAATATGTTTTCGATATTGCTAATGAAAAAAAAAAGTAAATCTACAAGTAGATCTTCAAACTAAAAGTAGCCCGCGAGCTGAAAAGGGTTGGGCACCCCTGTTGTAGGGGAATTTTTTTACAGATGAAATTGAAGTGATTTCTTAAAAAAAAAAAAAATAAAAAATTTCGTGATAGGTGACGTTATCGTTTTATTGCCCAAGCGTACTTGTTTTGGTGCCTTCTGACCCGGTGACGTGTTTTTTTTGTTGTTGTTTTTTTTCTTAATATAAGTGCGGTAGGAGAGCTACAAATAATTATGAAAAGAGTGAATGGCAGAAAATATAAAATACTAACCTTTTCATAAAGAGTTTTGAAGGAATGTTTGCTGATTACGTAATGACGTACGAAGATAACTTGTTTTCCATGTAAACCTGAGTTAATATTTCCATGTAAACTTGAAGGAAAATATTTTTTTCTGAACATGAATTTGGAGTAATTAATTAAAATTTACAAAATCATAATGTAAATGAGGCAACATCCTTTGAAAACAGAAAAGTCCTGATGGTGAACGCTTTAAAAGACAGACTAGTGACGTGTGACATGACTGACATGTGACATGACTGTCATGTGACGGAGACATACTGACATATGACATGACTGACGTGCGACGGAGACGTGACTGACGTGCGATGGAGACATGACTGACGTGTGACTGGGACATGACTGACATGTGACGGAGACATGACTGATGTGTGACCGAGACGAGACTGACGTGTGACGGAGAAGTGACTGACTTGTGACATAGACATGGCTGACAAAGCGATGGGGACATGACTGACATGACATGACTGACGTGTGATGGAGACATGACTGATGTGTGATAGAGACATGACTGACGTGTGACATGACTGATGTGTGATAGAGACATGACTGACGTGTGATAGAGACATGACTGATATGTGACGGAGACATGACTGATGTGTGACCGAGACGAGACTGACGTGTGATAGAGACATGACTGACGTGTGATAGACATGACTGACGTGTGATAGACATGACTAACGTGTGACATGACTGACGTGTGACGGAGACATGACTGACGTGTGATAGAGACATGACTGACGTGTGACGGAGACATGACTGACATGTGACGGAAACATGACTGACATGTGACGGAGACATGACTGACATGTGACATGACTGACATGTGACAGAGACATGACTGTTATGTGATAGAGACATGACTGTTATGTGACAGAGACATGACTGTTATGTGATAGAGACATGACTGACGTGTGACGGAGACATGACTGACGTGTGATAGAGACATGACTGACGTGTGACGGAGACATGACTGACGTGTGATAGAGACATGACTGACGTGTGATAGAGACATGACTGACATGCGATGCTGATGTGATGTTTGTGTGCAGGTGGTGTCCGACCGAAAAACCCCCAGGAAAGACGACAGCTTTGTTTCTAAGGCCATGGAGTACATGTTCGGCTGGTGACAGCGGAAGAGTGTGTATGTGTGCGTGTGTGCTTGTGTGTGAGTGAAAGAGAGAGAGAGCGCACACTTTTCTTTTATTGTATTTTTTATCATGTTTGTTTCAATAAAGGCCTTTAAAGTTACTCTGGCACTTTCTTTATGAAAACATTCAAACTCCCTCACCCTCAAGGCTTTGTGAAGTTGACTTATTTGACTGAGAGCACTTTAGAATTTGCTTGAACAGTATACAGTATATTCATTCAAACAAACACATTAAACATAAATGTGTTGGTAAAAAGAACAAAAGGAGATATATTTTCTGTTTTCACCAGCTTCTTTTCCCATGTTTTTATTTACTCGTGATTTTTCAAAAATAAATTCAGATTCCAAGTACAACATATGGGTTCAATATGACCATGCAGCCACATTTCTCCCCCAAAGTTCTAAATATGTGAAATTTGCAAACACATATTTCTCTCATTATCTTGATACAGACTTTAACAATACTAATTAGGGTTTTTTTTTTTTATAGAAAATATGTATTTAGCTAATTGCTATATGTTTGAACAGTGCCTCAGCTCTGGGCTTTGTTCATTTAATAATTTGACCCCACCGAGCTGAAGCTTTTCCACTGACCCCACAGACTTGAACACTAAAGCTTTCCACTGACCCCACAGACCTGAACACTAGAGCTTTTCCACTGACCCCACAGACTTGAACACTAGAGCTTTTCCACTGACCCCACAGACCTGAACACTAGAGCTTTTCCACTGACCTCACAGACCTGAACACTAGAGCTTTTCCACTGACCCCACAGACCTGAACACTAGAGCTTTTCCCTGACCCCACAGACTTGAACACTAGAGCTTTTCCACTGACCCAACAGACCTGAACACTAGAGCTTTTCCACTGACCCCACAGACTTGAACACTAGAGCTTTTCCACTGACCTCACAGACTTGAACACTAAAGCTTTTCCATTGACCCCACAGACTTGAACACTAGAGCTTTTCCACTGACCTCACAGACTTGAACACTAGAGCTTTTCCATTGACCCCACAGACTTGAACACTAGAGCTTTTCCACTGACCCCACAGACTTGAACACTAGAGCTTTTCCACTGACCTCACAGACTTGAACACTAGAGCTTTTCCACTGACCCAACAGACCTGAACACTAGAGCTTTTCCACTGACCTCACAGACTTGAACACTAGAGCTTTTCCACTGACCTCACAGACTTGAACACTAGAGCTTTTCCACTGACCCCACAGACCTGAACACTAGAGCTTTTCCACTGACCCCACAGACCTGAACACTAGAGCTTTTCCACTGACCCCACAGACTTGAACACTAGAGCTTTTCCACTGACCCCACAGACTTGAACACTAGAGCTTTTCCACTGACCCCACAGACTTGAACACTAGAGCTTTTCCACTGACCCCACAGACCTGAACACTAGAGCTTTTCCACTGACCCCACAGACTTGAACACTAGAGCTTTTCCACTGACCCCACAGACTTGAACACTAGAGCTTTTCCACTGACCCCACAGACTTGAACACTAGAGCTTTTCCACTGACCTCACAGACTTGAACACTAGAGCTTTTCCACTGACCTCACAGACTTCACGTGTTTGTAATCCTGACTGCGAGATCATCCCACATTGTCCACAATCCTAACTGCTCATTTTTGAAGAACTGTCTGCGCAGTAAGCCAAGTACCATCACTACTACAGAGTAGTGATGGGTACATGTGTGTGTAACTCATTTCCCAAACTGAGTCGACCCGGTGTAGACCTTGTGTAGGTGCATTCTAGCACCATCAAGTGGCTTGATAAATGCGCTGCAGTTCACCTCTCACTGGTTTTATCAGTGAGGTGAGGTTAAGTTCACAGCTGGTGAGACGCCATTACTATCAGAAGACAACTTTGTATTTACTTTGTATACACTTACAAATCGTTTCCCTTTACAGAAGTACATTAACTAAACAACATTAAGAGAAAAAAACCTTAAAATTCAGTGTTATGAGATTCAATCCAGCGACGTTATGCACAGAGCAACACCCGCTCTCCCTGTTAGGCCAGTCATGAGATTACATCATTTATGAGCAAATGAACCAATAACTGCTCAACTTGTGAGTAAAAGCATTGCAACTTTCAGCCTTTTACTGTTCAATATTTGCTTGTGATTAATGATTTAGTTGCTTAAAGGTACGCTATGTAACTTTCTAGAGGTGAAAAGTCGACTAGGTAAAACCAGACTTTTGGACATTCTAAATGAGTCTAAAAACATTTTATGCCATAATGTGAAAAAATATCAGTCTATTTTGCAGTAATGCAAGCTAATTTACAGTAAAGATGCTAACTGCATAATTTAGTATAATAAAGAAATAAAAATGGCAAAACATGCTTTGATTCAAGTCTATTTTTGGCCAAAAAGTTGCATAGTGCACCTTTAAGGCTTTAATTATATAGGCCCTAATAATTTTTGGTCTCACAGAGCAACACAGAGTCATCACCTGTTCCTTAGGCTCAGAAACAGCTTAATGGGTCGAAATCAAACGACGTCAGAACGCTGGCTCCAGCGTCGACCCCATGTGACCCACACCACACAGTAGATGTGTCGCTCACGTGACATTTGTTAAAGTGGCCCATCACGGCTCTGTAGACGCTAAGACTCTGTTTTTCTTTTTATTGTTGCACATTCCAACACATTTTGAATTCTAAGAAATTCTACACAAAAGCGCCCCTCCTCTCTTGTTTTGTCTCCATCTCATGTTCAGTCTTTATTCAGTCATGTTAGATGTGTGTTGTTGTTTCTATAGAACTGATACTTTTTCAATGTAACGTCAAAGTAAGACAAAGAGTCATTGTTTGTGTGAAAATAGATTTTTATTCTAGTGTGTACAGTGGTCCCAAACACATTCTTTCACATACACAGAATCATTAGACGTCTAGAACAACACAGAAAGTCATTCAGCTTTACTTTTTAAAAACAACTTGTGGGTCAAAACTCCTCCCTTTTGTTCCCTTAAGTCTGACTCGTCTGTATGGAGACGTCCAACATGTCCATGGAGGTGTGTCTGTGTGTCTGACAGACTATTAAAGCACTCAGGAGGACAGAGACAGAGACGGGGACAGAGACAGAGACAGGGACAGAGGAGGACAGAGACGGGGACAGAGGAGGACAGAGACAGAGATGGGGACAGAGACAGAGACAGGGACAGAGGAGGACAGAGGAGGACCAAGACGGGGACAGAGGAGGACAGAGACGGGGACAGAGGAGGACAGAGACAGGGACAGAGGAGGACAGAGACGGGGACAGAGGAGGACAGAGACGGGGACAGAGACGGGGACAGAGGAGGACAGAGAGGAGAACAGAGACAGAGACAGGGACAGAGGAGGACAGAGACAGGGACAGAGACACCACCTGGACCTGCTCTGATATCTAAAACGTTAAGACGGATGTTCAAATGTTATTGATTTAGTGTTAGAGTTAACTTCAGAAATGTAGGACATCAGAATTTGCATCGAGACGTTCACACAGCAAGAACTAGGGACTGGGGACTGGGGACACACTTTGGGAACTTTTCTTATTTCAAGACAGGAATACAAAGACTTCCTTTGAACGCTGAATGAAATGTTAAAACTTGTTTGACTCACTTTAAGTGTTACTGCATAAAGCACAGGGACTGAGTGCTTCCTCTGGGGGAATGTGGGGACTGAGTTCTTGGTTCTTTTAAGTGTGAAAATGCTTCAAGTTGGGGTAACTAACTTTTAAAAATGTAAATGAGTAAACTTAGTCCTGTGTGAATTGACTAATTACATATTTTAGTTCTCATCGGGAGCCAAATGCAGCTCTCTGATTGGCTGAGAGTCTCCACTTTCACTCTGTTGTTTGTAAAAAGAACAAAGTGAAACTGTATAGAAGGATTGAAAGCCTAAATGGTGTTTGCAGTGTGAAAATCAGCTGGGTCCATGTGTTTGTGTGAACGAGGCTCGAGGGCTAAAACAACATTCCAGACATCTCCATGGAGACGAGCATCAAAAAGTTACATAGTGCATATTTAGGTTTAGAAAGACACAGAACAGCAGCGGACGCTCACACAAATACCATACACTGTTTTAGAAGAACACCAATCCCAGCTCAGTTCAACCTGTGTGTCTATGATGTCACTTCCTCCTCACAAACATTCATGTTCAGCCTAAAACGCTCTGTTCCACCTTGTGATGTTATCAGACGTTCTCCACCGTCTTTGTACAGTTTTGGTGAAACAGAAAATACTGAAGTTTGAAACGTGTCCGTTATCGTTGATGATCTTTAGTGAAGCTCGACCCAAACTGTTAAAGTTCAAATGTTTTGGTTTGAGCTCAGGCTTTTGTTTCTTCATCCAAACAATAAACAGTTCCTTTTGTCAACTTCAACTAAGATTGTTCTTTTATGAAGAACGAGATGTGTTTTCTTCTTTTAGGACTACAGAAGTCTAATGTGTTTACACTGGTGGCTATGCTAGCAAAGGTTTACATTCTGGATAAGGTTAGGGTTATGTTATTGTTATGTTCATTTGTTTAGGTTTAGGGAAAGGTCTGCTAACAGTGATGTGTGTCTGTGTGCTCCCTAAACAAACACAGCCTCAATCTGAGTCCAATTCTCTCAGAGCCCAGGCAATTATCGGAGAAAATATTCTGAATTTCTTTATCCCAAAGTTCATTTGACTGATTTTCAGTCTGATTCTTCCAGTCACTTGTTTGACAACCATAAACAGGCTCTATTTGAGCTCTAAACATCTGTGGTAAACATTATTAGACTTAAACCAACCACTTCATGACATCACAAGGTGAAGAAGTAGACAACCCATTCAAATAGAATTCATCAAACATTTGTGAATGAATCAAAGCCAGTGCTGCTGCTCCAGTCACAAGATGGCCGCTACAAGTGTTAGAACGTCTTGGGTTTGAGATTAGAACCTTTGAAGGCTTTTGTTAACATTGTTTTTGCTGCTTGTCCACTCTCAAGATGGCCGCAGCAGTGGTCACAACATAAACAAACAGTGGAGACAGACGTTACAGTGTTTTACAGTGTCCAGTGCCGAGGCGTCACCATGGTTACGCTTGTTTGGAGGGAGCGATGGAGGCCAAGAGCTCGCTGTAGATTTCTCGCCGGATTTCCTGAGAAATAGTCTGACGGATCTGCAGCAGGAGAAGAAGAATCACACGTCACTCATCACATCCACACAATCAAACAAACACACACACGTCTGATTTCTTCTTTTCTACTGACAGTGAAAACCCCATAGAAATGAACTGAACAGGAAATGCTCAGAAAGACACAAGTGAGCTGTTTTGAAAAAATAAACCAGCCAACTGACGTTCTGTGCACAGAGGACTGAAAAGTGAAGTCTACAAATGCTTTTATTCTCTTCTTCAACAAGTATTCTCAGTGACAAAAACGCTGAAAGAATTGGAATGCTTTTATTTTATGAATTTTATGAACCTTTTGGTTTTAAACTAGTTTTGATGAAGCTTAGAATATAAGATTGTTTTACAAATCTTCAGGAAACAGAACTTTTGTAATGTTTATATCATTTCATTCTTTTATCAATCCTTGTTCAACTGTGAGTCTAGTTTTAGTCTTGATTAGTGTGGGATTTGTATCTGTCTACAAACCTGTCCACTTTTCTCAAAAAAAAAACCCAAACAAAACAAAACTAGTTGATTATCGGACAGGTTTCAGGACGTCCAGAGCTAACTGTCCTGCAGAAACAGGAAAAGTCTACCTCGCCGATGAGCTGCTGCAGGCTGTCCACAGTGGGCGTGGCTTGTGCTCCTGTGGGCGTGTCCTGCTCTGAGGGGCGGGGCTCTGAGCTCTCTGCACCGGACCGAGGGGGCGGGACCGGCGTGATGTTGATGGACGCGCTGTAGTGTCCCGTCCTTCTGATTGGACTGGAGCAGCGAGAGGAAGCAGACGAGCCGTTGTTGCTATGGTAACTGAGCTCTGATTGGAGGAGGAGCTGCTCTCTGAGAAGGTCGGACACCTGCGGCAGAACACACATGAACGTAAACACAACAACAAAAACACAATCATGACAACGTTTTAGTCCTGTCTATAGAAACCACACAGCTGGGCTTCAAGAAAAAACTATATTTTGCACAGATTTATTTTATTTTAGATACATTTAGTTTTTATTTTCTATATAATACTATATATTACTTTTCTTTATTTTCTATAAAGAAAAGTAATGTATTAGTAATTAGTAATTAGTAATGTAAAAATGACAATTTTGGCAAACATCCATTTCAAACTCCTCACGGTTAAAACAGATATCGACACTGGCAAGAAATAAATAAATGAATGAATGAATGAATTTATTTATTTGCATGTTCTCCCCGTGTCACCGTGGTTTAGACTGAACACAGACGGGTTTAGACTGAACACAGACGGGTTTAGACTGAACACAGACGGGTTTAGACTGAACACAGACGGGTTTAGACTGAACACAGACGGGTTTAGACTGAACACAGACGGGTTTAGACTTAACACAGACGGGTTTAGACTTAAGGGCCGTTTCCATAAGGCATGTTCTAGTCATGTGAAAAAGAGTTTGTGTGTGTGCAGGACTGACCGGCTCCATGGCTCTCAGGGCAGACGCCGAGGACAGGTTGTCCTCACTGGAGCCTCGCTGATAATCCTGAGGACACAGAACAAGTTCATCGTGAGCCCTGGAAAACTGCCCCTGCTCATGTAGAGAGGGTCCACATTCTGAGACTCAGCTGCAAACCTAAAACAATGCATATAATATATATAATACTACAAGATAGATAGATAGATAGATAGATAGATAGATAGATAGATAGATAGATAGATAGATAGATAGATAGATAGATAGATAAAATTTTCTGAGTCTGTCCGTGGAGGAACGCTGGGACAACAGTCTGCTGCTGCTGAACCTGGAGGAACGCTGGGACAACAGTCTACTGCTGAACATGGAGGAACGCTGGGACAACAGTCTGCTGCTGCTGAACGTGGAGGAACGCTGGGACAACAGTCTGCTGCTGAACGTGGAGGAACGCTGGGACAACAGTCTGCTGCTGAACGTGGAGGAACGCTGGGACAACAGTCTGCTGCTGAACCTGGAGGAACGCTGGGACAACAGTCTACTGCTGAACGTGCTCCTCCTCTGTGTAAAGGTCTCGTGCAGAGGGTGAGACACATTGTCCATGATCGCCCTGAATCTGGACAGTGTTCGTTGTTCTGCCACATCCTGTACTGGAGCCAGCTTTAGCCCCACTACAGAGCCAGCCTTCTTAGTGATCTTGTTCAGACGGTTGATATTTTTCTTACTCGAGCTACACCAGCACACCACAGCGTATAGCAGAGCACTTGCTATGACCGTCTGATAGAACATATTGAGAAGCTTCGTGCAGATGTTAAAAGATGCCAACCTTCATAGGAAGTGCATCCTGGTCTGAATCTTTTTGTGGAGCAAGGTGGTGTTTTCGTTCCAGTCCAGTTTGTTATCCAGTACAACTCCCAGGTATTTATAAGATGTAACTTCTTCCACTTGCTCACCATCAATAAAGATGGGCTGGGAGGGAGGGGGCCGCCTTCTGAAATCCAGGATTAATTCCTTGGTTTTCTGGACATTTAGTTGTCGCTGGTTCTTCTTAGACCAGGTTACAAAATCCTACACCAGCTCCCTAAACTCCACCTCCTTGTCGTCTTTGATGCAGGTCTCTATGACTGTATCGTCCGAAAACTTCTGCATGTGGCAGGCCTCAGTTATGATGGAAGTCGGACGTGTACAATGTAAACAGCACCGGAGAACGCACTGTACCTTGAGGTGCTCCTACACTGCAGTAAAGGGTGCTGAAGAGGCTGCCCCCATCCTGACAAACTGAGGCCTGTCACAAAGATAGTCCATAATCCAGGATACTAGGTAAGGCTCCACTGCCATTTCCACAAGCTTTTCTCTCAACAAAAGGGGTTGAATTGTATTAAATGCGCTGGAGAAATCGAAAAACAACATTCTCACTGCACACCCTCCGTCATCCAGGTATGAAAGAGTACGATGGAGGAGGTACAAAACACTACTACAGTATTTAAATAATTATCCACCAACTTTATTGTTATTAAAACTTTTTTTAACACAATTCTAGTGTCATTTTGGAGCAAAAATTGATCTGTCAGAGCCATAAAAGTGCAAGTGAACGTGTGTACAAGTGTAAGAGCGGGTGTGTGAGCGCGCATGTGTAAGAGCACGCATGTGTGAGAGCAGGCACATGTAAGAGGGCACACGTGTAAGAGCGCGCATGTGTAAGAGCATGCATGTGTAAGAGCACGCATGTGTAAGAGGGCACACGTGTAAGAGCGCGCACATGTAAGAGGGCGCACGTGTAAGAGGGGCACGTGTAAGAGCGCGCACGTGTAAGAGGGCGCACGTGTAAGAGGGCGCACGTGTAAGAGGGCACACGTGTAAGAGCGCGCACGTGTAAGAGGGTGCACGTGTAAGAGGGCGCACGTGTAAGAGGGCGCACGTGTAAGAGGGCGCACGTGTAAGAGCACGCACGTGTAAGAGCGCGCATGTGTAAAAGGGCGCATGTGTAAGAGGGCACACGTGTAAGAGCGCGCATGTGTAAGAGCACGCATGTGTAAGAGCACGCATGTGTAAGAGGGCGCATGTGTAAGAGCGCGCACGTGTAAGAGGGCACACGTGTAAGAGCGCGCATGTGTAAGAGCACGCATGTGTAAGAGCACGCATGTGTAAGAGGGCGCATGTGTAAGAGCACGCATGTGTAAGAGGGCGCATGTGGAGGGCACAAATTATAAAAAATATCCAAACACATTCCACACATTTTAAAAAGTGGTCATTTCTGAAGTCACTAAACCCACCAAACATTTGCATTACTAAAACAAACTCCACTTTAACAATGGTCACCAGCAGTGGAGCTGCATCAACTGAAATCAAAAAGTGGCATTTTGTCTGAGCGCCAGACTCATTTAGGAATAGATATAAATAAACAATACAAATAAATAAAAAACACATCTTTCAAATCAGATCAGATCAAATTAAAATAAATAATAATACTAAAATAACTGACCACGTTTGAGCGGCTGAGATCCAGAACTCTCTCCTCCAGCTGAGCCTCCAGCTCCTGCAGCTCTGCTCGGATGGAAGAACGCAAACTCTGCAACTGCTCCAGCTCCATCCTGAAACAGACGTATCCTGAAACACTCCTCCTCCTGAAACACTCATCTTGTAACACACAAACATCCTGAAACACATCGCATCCTCCTGAAGAGCCTTCAGTCTACATATTTCAACTTTTATTCAATTTAAAATGTTTAAAAGTCTCTTAATGCAGGAGGAGGAAGAGAGGAAAAAAGAAGAGGAAGAGGAGAAGGAGGAGGTACCTGTCGCTGGGGCTCAGGTGTCTGTAGACAGGGGCTTGCTCTCTCAGGATGGACAGCTCCAGCTCCATCATCTGACTGCGGAAAGTGTTCAGACTGCGTCTCTTCAGCAGCAGCTCTGACAGAGTCTGCAAACACACACAACATGCAGCTGAGCGCACGCACGCATACACACGCACACATCACTGAGAGACACAAAGGACAGAGTACCTGAGGAGTAGCTGCGGGGGCTCGGCGCTCTGTCAGCACGTCTGGAGAGCCAAACGGCCTCTACACAAGAAAACATTATATCAGGGCTTTATTTTCAGTTTCCTCATCTCCTGAAGAGAGGGAATACCACCCTGCTAAAGATGTCACATTTATAGGACTAACTTCCACATACAGCAACAGAAGAAGAAAGTACTAAAGTACTGCGATGGTGTGTGTTCACCTGGCCCAGACTGTGCAGGGTTCCTCTGATGTCCTGCAGGACTTGCCGAAGCTGCATCTCAGAGCTGGAGCCCAGGGGAGGATGGAGCGCCACCTCTGGTGAAAAGGTGGGCCTGCCAAACAAATAGGGCGGTTGCGGACCCAGGTTGAACCCGGGCTGAGGGGGAGGGGTTTCAGGTGGGTACATGTGTGGGTGGTGTCCCAGAGTGGGTGGAGTCATGTGATGGAGGTGGGAGTGGCTGCTGTACTGAGACATAGAGGGAGCAGGCGTACCATGAGGCGGCCCAGAGTAGGGAGAGAAATACGGAGAATTGTGGGCCACGGCATGAGGAGATGTGTGGGCCGAGGGGTGCACACCAGCGTACGCCCCTCCCAACCAAGTGCCCTGAGGAAGGTTTACTGAGGGATGGGGATCAGACCTGGCAGTAAAGTTGAAGTGATGGGGAGAGGGCGAGTATGGACTGTGGGGGGCCAACAGGTTTGGGGTGCTTCCGTACGGGTTCCCATAGGGGTGCACCTGTGGGTACGTCACACCTGGGAGATGTAGGTATGGGCTTTGCACAGGCGGGTTGGTGAAGAGCTCTGGGACACTCTGAGTGCTCCACAAGTGAGACGCGCCCCATTCCGGAGGAGGACTGGAGCTGACTGAGGCTGATGAGGGGATGAGGTGGCGAGGGATAGCCCTGAGAGGTGCTTCCTGGGAGGACCTCGGAGCGCGCTGTGGGGGGGTACTGGACCCTTTACCCCGTCCCAGCTGGATCCGGATGGAAGACGTGACGGTTGTGGGCAGAGAGGAGGATCTCTGGAGGGGGAGACTGCGTGCTCTGCCCCGGCCCTGGACTTTGTGGTGGAGCTTTGCCCGGTGGAGAGCACCGAGTACAGGGGAGGGGGGCGGAAGGGGAAGGCTGGATTCTGACAAGTCCGATACAAAATCTGGAGACTCTGACTGCCGGGGACGTGGTCTATCCAAGTCCAAAGACTCATCATCCCTAAACTCTGATGTGTCACTCAACAGTCCCTCCGCTGACTCTGATTTTGGAGTGTCCTGCATGTGTGAGGGGCTTCGTTGAGCTCGGGCTCTTGTCCTGTGTTTGGGCAGCTGGTGAGCAGTGTACTGGGGGTAAAAGTCTGTCCCTCGGTCCGGTTCGTCGTACTCAGGTGACATGCTCTCTTTTGTCCCGGTTGGTAGGAGAAAAGCCGGTTGGTCGACAGCGAGGGGTGTGGTCACTTCCAAAGAAGGGTGAGAGGTCACGGTGGTCTCACTGTCGCAGGAGTCGCTGCTTTCCTGGACCTGCACACAAACACAGGAGATGGGCCTTCCATGTCGGGCTGCACACTTTGATGTAACTGCAATTTTTCTATCCAGTACTGTGATTATTATTAGATTTGCAATTTGTGTTTAGTAAATATTGTCTGTTCAAAGTTCAGATTTTAAACCCATTCAAAAAAAAACCCAAATGAATATGTACATGAACTGACAAACTACATATAAAAGATATGTTTTTAACATGTTTGAATCAACCTCCTGGTCTTTATTCCGTGTTTCTAACTGAATTCTCAAGTTTTTATATCAGGCTTAGTTTTAGACTGGGACAAAATAATTATACTCAGAGACTTCAATATTACCTAAGTAAAGCTTTCAGTGCTCTTCTAGACAGCATTGGTTTCACCCAGAATGTAGATAAACCAACACACTGTCACAAGCACACTTTAGATCTTGTCCTTATGGTTTAGAGATCAGGGATTTAACTGTCCTCCTAGAAAACCCAGTATTATCAGATCATTTTATAATTACTTTTCAGTTTATTCTAAAAGATTTCTCTGCTCCTCAGAATAAAATAATAACAAAAAGGACAATACCTGAAAACACAGTTAAAGTTTAAAGAATTATTACGGCCAGTATTCAGTGACATTTCATCAGTGTTTATCATACATAGACTTGTTCTAGGTGGTGCAGCGGTTAGCGCTCTGGCCTCATAGCAAGAAGGTCCTGGGTTCGACTCCCGGGCCGCCCAGGGCTTTTCTATGTGGAGTTTGCATGTTCTCCCCGTGTCTGCGTAGGTTTCCTCCGGGTACTCCGGTTTCCTCCTACAACTAAAAACATGTCCAATGTGCCTCCCCTCCCCAGGACTACAGATGGAAATTAACTGTAAGCTACAAGTACAAGCATCTCTGCCATTGTGCTTAATGTCATAGTCTATTTTTAGCCGCCATAGACTCATTTTGACTTTTTTTTAAAATTAATTATTATTCTAATTCCTATTATTGTCGTTAGGTCTATTATAAGCAGTTTTGCAGCCTGGCAACGTATTACAAACATACAATAAATGCTCCGCTCGCTCCAGCACCAGCCCAGCCTTTCTTGACCCAAACGAACACACGCACCAACATTTCACAAAATCTCAGACTTTCTTCCCTCTGCCGCGTGCTCACCGCGAGCTTGGAGGGCTCTATAATCTCGCTCTTTCGTTCTTTTAATGCGCTATGTGTGCGTTTTCTTTGTGCCTGGGCTCTCTCTCTCTCTCTCCACCGTCTCCTCTAACGGGTCCGACAACTGCGTCAGCCCCGAAGTGAGCTGTGTTCAATTAGTATATCGTACGGACAACCCACCTGGCTGTGCACGTGCCTCGTAAAGCTTACGGATACGGACAGGACTAATGTTAAATACAAACTAGGGATAATCTTAACATTAATGTTGAAAACAACAACAAGAATAAGAATAGAAATAATATAATAAATAGTATTAACAATAAAAATAATTATAATAATAATCATCATTATAGTTAAAATAATGAAAGTAGAATAGAAATAATTTAAATACTAAATATAAAAATTAGATTTCAAAAATTTAATAAATTATACATTTAAATTCAAAATGGTTAGGGTTAGGAAAATGGAATTCTAAAATAAACAAAAAATAAAATATGAAATATATATATATATTTTTTATATATATAAAAATAATAATAAATAAATAAATACAATTACTAATGGTTAAATATAGGCTATGGGAAACACTGGTGTGCTGTTTGTATTGTTTTATGAAACATGTTTGTTTGTTTGTTTGTTTTTTCTGTTTTTTTTAGGGGGGGGGGTTGGGATTGTGGTGGGGTGTTTGTCTGTTGTTTGTTTTTTTATGTTGTTTATGTTGTTGTTGTTTTAACTGTGTCCTTGTGTGTTATATTTTTGTTACATAATAATAATAATAAAAAAAAAGCGCATGGATACGCACATAAGGGCCCAGACACACAGCAAGCGACAAAAATGATGTGCGTGAACAAGTGAAACCACAGTCGTGCATCCACGCATGGGTGGCCACACCTCCAATTGCAGCAGAATATGTGTGCGCGCCTGTGGTGCGTCATCGCGAGCCACTCACCCTGTGTTTTTCTATGGGAAAACTGTTCAAGTTTGTCTGTCTGTGTTTCTGCTCTTGTATCAGGTCTGTAGTGACAATAACCTCATGATTAGGTTCATATTTCCCCTCTGGACAGGCCGATCATGGCAAACGTGAGGTTTAAAAGTAAATATGAAAACTCAAGCAGACAGTCTTTCTGAAGCAGGGCTCCGTCACACAGTCCAGGTCTGTCCCAGGACGTGTGGTGCTGATGGCAAGTACACACATACAACTGTAGAAGCCTGATTTCTCTGTATTCTACGCTTCTAGGCACCTACACCAGCATCAAGCGACAAAAAAAAGTAGGTTAGATTCTTTCGCTCCCGATTCTCACGCTCGTTACGGGCGACAAGCGGTGGCGGTGTGGCTGGTTTCATTGACTTTGTTTTCTAAACGATACGCGTGCATCGCGTGGCTATTTTTAACGTGCGTAGGGCTGGAGTAGCGTGAAAATCACTTGAAGTGTGTCCCAGGGGTAACGCACATAACGCAGCGCGCATAAGGCATCACCTGCTCTGGGGGCACCAAGCCGAGCTGTGCTGTCTCGCTGATGAACTCATAAGTGACAGAAAAGTCTGGTCTAGACCAGTGTTCCCTCTAATTTTTCAAAGAAAAATTAAAGATGCAAGATGCAAACTCCCTGAGCAGCCCTATCAGACGCTGTGAGCAACTTTCAGCGCATTATTTTTCCCATATTGTGCAGAAATAAATACAAATGCATAGAAGTATATGTATTTTAAAATAAAACTTTTTATGTGAGCAGCTAGAGTTTATACTGCAGCTCGTTGCACAAACCAAATTTAAACCAGAGTAAAGAAATGCACAGTGGTAAATATTATTATATGGGGGGTCAGGGGTCTCTCCCCCTGGAGATTTTGGCTAAAATAGATGTAATTTCCTGCAATCTGGGCTATATTTTGTTAATAAATTCTATATTTCAATCACTCTTTACTTCAGAACAAATTTGCTGTGGATTTTAATAACTAGTCTCTTATTAATTGTGTCCAAATCCTGAGTCAGTGGTTTCCAGTTGAGCTTCAGTGAGGAGCCTTCAGTTTGAGAAACTGTAAACCCGGCACCTGCAGTCTGACTCTGCAGCCATGAGACTGTAGCCTCCAGGTCTGCCCTCTCTCTGCTACTTCTGTCTGTGAACTGCTGCAGCCTCACAATGGATGTATTATGTTTGGGGGAGAATTCCCCAAGGAGAATTTTTAAAAATTCTGTGCAATTTCCTGCTTTTTGGTGAGTTTTAGATGTGATATTCTTAATGTGTGATGTAATTTTAGTATAATTAAAAAGACATGAGTCAGTTTATTAACAATATAATTATTATCAAATTCTAATATCCATTTAACATTTTTCAAGTTAGATGAGCGCCCCCTTTAAAGGTCCTCATTTTCTTTTTAAAGCGGCCCTGCTCCTCCCAGCGCAGACCTGGAGGCACAGACGCAGCAGTGACAGTGAAGCAGGAGCTGTAGAAGCTCTAAAAACAACACAGACTTCACAAACTTGGATCAGGACGTCTGAACTCATGTTTACTATAACTTTTACATGTCCTGTGTCTTGGGACAGTGAATGAAATGCTTTCGAAGCGTTCAGTCAAATTCCGCACGCGCCGCATTGAAATGAATGGAAATTTTCAGTAAAGGCGAAAATAATCATAACTCTGTAAATATGAGGTCTATCTTTGTGAAATAAAAAGTGTCTGAAAGCTTGTGAGTAGTAGAGTGTCGCTGTGGACTTCAAAACACTCACAAGACTCAGGATTTCTATATTTTAGCTTAATTCGGCGGGATCAGCCAGGTTACAGCAGCAGCTTTACGCACATGCAGCTCTCTCTCCCTCATGTCGGCGAGAGGGAAAGAGAGAGAGCGCGTGGAGGTGCAAATGTTTCTGAATGAGCCAAAGAGCCACACTCTGATTGGGCTCGCAAGCCTCGGGTTCGCCACCTGAATCTAGTCTATATGTTCTGACAAAAGTTACAGACTATAGTATTTTCCTCAAACTGTAGCGCGAGGATGCAGCTTAGTCGTGTTTACACTAAAGACTGGGACGTGTTTAGAGCTGCCACAGACAGCTTGGATGACTACACAGACACTGTGACGTCAAACATACAATTCTGTGAGGACAGTATCATTCCAACAAAAACCAGGGTTACTTTTAACAACGATAAGCCCTGGTTCACGCCCAGACTGAGACAGCTGAGGAGGGAGAAAGAGGCAGCCTACAGAGCCAATGACAGAGAGGGCTATAAGGGCGCTAAGTACCAGTTCTCGAGAGAGGTGGAGCAGGCGAGATCTCGGTACAATAAACGTTTGAAGGAGCCAACTACAAGCCTAGAGCTCCACACACTGGTGATGATTTACAATTGGCTGAAAAAATTAACACCTTTAACGCCAGGTTTGAAGTCTCACAGCCCTCCTCCACCACCTTCACCACTGTGGACAGTACGACCCCCCCTGACCACCCCTCCCCTTCCACTGCCTTCTCGGTGACAGATGAGGAAGTGCTCAAGCTTTTCCGTAAGCAAAACCCACGGAAAGCTCCGGGCCCGGACGGTGTCTCCCTCGCCACCCTGAGACACTGCGCAGGTGAACTGTCTCCGGTCTTCAGGGACATTTTTAACATCTCCCTGGAGTCCTGCCATGTCCCTGCCTGCTTCAAGCTGTCCACCATCGTCCCTGTCCCCAAGAAGCCCCGTATCACTAACCTGGCCAGCCAGATGGTTTATCTCGCGGTATTTGTGAATTCACAAACACGAGATAAACCATCTGGCCTTCGTCCGGCTCGATTGGTTTGAGAGTCCGAAACGGCCGTGGTTCGGCCCAATCACATCACAGCAGCGTGGTTTTGAGGCCCAATCACATTGTAGCAGGGCGGGCTAACACGGCCGTTAGCTCCCCGGTGCCGCAGCCGAGTCTTAATCAAGCGAAACGAAGACGGCGGCTTCCGTAGATGTTCGTGTTTCTGCTGCTTTTGATGCAGTTTCAGCAGAAATACGGAGTAATTTATTTTTGAAAGAAGAGCAGTATGTGTGACACTTGTTCTATCCCAAGTGGACATTGGATACACCATTACGAGTTGTTGCTGTGATTGGCTAGCTCAAATAAGGTAGGCCCCACACCCAATCAGCTCGAAGTATTTCACTAAACGCCCCACCTTTTCTCGAACGCTTTCAGCGAGTCAAGTCCCAGATGGATATAGTGAGAACTCAGATAGGAGTTCAACACATATCCATCTGGCGTGAGCCAGGTTACCGTATCACTGGACTTAATGACTACAGGCCTGTGGCGCTGACGTCTGTAGTCATGAAGTCATTCGAGCGCCTGGTCCTTCCTCACCTCAAGTCCTTCACCTCTCCCCTCCTGGACCCTCTGCAGTTCGCCTACAGAGCCAACAGGTCTGTAGACGACGCCATCAACCTGGCCCTCCACTTCATCCTGCAGCACCTGGACTCCCCGGGAACCTACGCTAGGATCCTGTTTGTGGACTTCAGCTCTGCGTTCAACACCATCCTCCCTGCTCTGCTCCAGGACAAGCTCTCCCAGCTCAACCTGCAGGTGGATCACTGACTTCCTGACGGACCGGAGGCAGTACGTGCGGCTGTGGAAGAATGTCTCCACCACTCGGACTATCAACACAGGATCTCCACAGGGCTGTGTACTTTCTCCTCTGCTCTTCTCCCTGTACACCAACTGCTGCACCTCCAGCCATGACTCTGTTAAACTGATCAAGTTTGCGGACGACACCACCCTCATCGGACTCATCTCTGACGGTGATGAGTCTGTCTACAGGAGGGAGGTAGACCGGCTGGTGTCCTGGTGCAGCAGCAACAACCTGGAGCTCAACGCTCAGAAGACAGTGGAGATGATTGTGGACTTCAGGAAAGTCACAACCCCCTCACCCCCCTCGCCCTGACAGACTCTCCCATCACCACTGTGGACTCCATCCGCTTCCTCGGCACCACCATCACACAGGACCTGAAGTGGGAGCCGTCCATCAGCTCCCTGATCAAAAAGGCCCAGCAGAGGATGTACTTCCTGCGGCAGCTGAAGAAAGCCAAGCTGCCGGCCCAGATGATGGTGCAGTTTTACACGGCCATCATTGAGTCCATCCTCACCTCCTCCATCACCGTGTGGTACGCTGGAGCCACAGTCAGGGACAGACACAGACTGCAGTGTATCGTGCGCTCTGCTGAGAAGGTGATTGGCTGCAGCCTTCCATCTCTCCAGGACCTGTACGTCTCCAGGACCTGTACGTCTCCAGGACTCGGGGCGTGCAGGTCGGATAGCAGCCGACCCTTCTCACCGTAGACATGGTCTTTTTGAGCCACTCCCCTCGGGCAGGAGGCTACGGTCCATCCGGACCAGAACCTCACGCCACAAGAACAGTTTCTTTCCTTCTGCTGTAGGACTCATGAACACTCCATAAACCTGAGACTATGTCATATCATCACCTGTCACTTTATTCATTCATTTATTATTCATTTACTCATGTTAGTATTACCTCTCGCACTGACATCTTGCACTACTGTTCTGATTATTGTGCATATTCTTTATTGCCTAATATTTTTTTTTTTTTTTTTTGCATGCCTTTTATTTGATTTTATTTATCTTAAATATTTTTATTATAGTTGATATTTTTACTATAGTTTTTTTTTTATTCTTTAGTTGTGTTTTCTGTGTTGTATGTTGTACATTAGCATCAAAGCAAGTTCCTAGTCTGTGAATTTTGTAACTCACTGACAATGGCAATAAAATCCTTTCTGATTCTGATTTCTGATTCTGATTCTGACAATGCGTGACCCTATGTGGCCCGTGTGTGCACCAACTTCCTTGAGGAGAATGATATCCATGTCCTGCCTTTACCAGCCATGAGTCCGGACTTAAATTCCATTGAAAATGTCTAGGATCTGTTCTCCTGAAACTCAGCAGCAGCTGAGGGCGGCACTGGTGGAAAAATGGGCGGCAATTCCACAGGATCAACTCAGACACTACTGCTGATCCATGAGGCTGAATAACCTCTGTCCAGGGCCAACAGGGGTCAGTGAACTATTGACAGTCTGATGAAACTCTGTCACTTTTGGTTTGGGGGTTGCTCTATTGTTTGGTTGTGTTAATGGACTCAAAAATGTGTAAATGCTACAAGAGTTGGCCTGAGGATTAGAAATTGTGGTAGGGTTCATATGAAACAGGCGGATCTCAAAAATTAAATTATCCTGCTCTCCTAAAACTCCCAAAACTGAGTGTTGCGTTTCTTTTTTCCTTGAGTGTAGATGAAATCACTCCTTCTATTAATGAACTAATTCAAGCTGAAAAAGTATAACCTGGCTCACGCCAGATGGATCTGTGTTGAACTCCTATCTGAGTTCTCACTATATCCATCTGGGACTTGACTCGCTGAAAGCGTTTGAGAAAAGCGGGGCATTTAGTGAAATACTTCGAGCTGATTGGGTGTGGGGCCTACCTTACAAGTACGCGTCACACATACAGCTCTTCTTTCAAAAAGAAATGACTCTGTATTTCTGCTAAAACCACATCAAAAGCAGCAGAAACACGTACATCCACAAAAGCCGTCATCGTTGTTTAGCTTGAATGTGACTCGGCAGCGGCACCGAGGCGCTAACAGCTGTCTTAACACCGCTGAAACACCTCCGGTTCAGACTCCCAAACCAATCGGGCAGCTGGAAGGCCAGATGGTTTATCTCATGTTCGTGAATTCACAAATATCGCGAGATAAACCATCTGGCTGGCCAGGATAGAAAAAGTAGGATCTAATTTTAATCCAACTGTAATATTAGACAACTTTGTTTCTCTTAGTAAAGCAGATTTAACTTCAGCTTTTAAGTCTTCTAAAACCTCAACTTGTATTTTAGACCCAATCCCAAGTAGGCTTCTCAAAGACATTCTCCCTCTGATGTTAGATCCTGTCCTTAGTATAATAAATACCCCATTGACTAGTGGATATGTTCCACAGTCTTTTAAATATGCTGTAATTAAACCTCTTTTGAAAAAGTCAAACCTTGATCCTGATGTTTTAGCTAATTATAGACCTATTTCAAATCTTCCCTTTATTTCCAAAATACTTGAGAGAGTTGTAGTTAAACAGCTCTGTCGCCACCTACAGGAGAATAATGTATTTGAAACATTCCAGTCTGGTTTTAGAGCTCATCATAGTACGGAAACAGCTCTTCTTAAAGTCACAAATGATTTGTTATTAGCTGCTGACAACGGACTGATCTCAATCCTGGTTCTGCTGGATCTCAGCGCAGCGTTTGATACGATTGATCACAATATTTTACTGCAGAGATTAGAATGTGATGTAGGTGTCAGAGGAACTGCTCTGAGCTGGTTTAAATCCTATTTAACCGATAGGTATCAGTTTGTTAATGTAAACCAAAGCTCCTCACAATGTTCTAAATGAACCTGCGGTGTGCCACAGGGCTCTGTACTTGGTCCAATTCTTTTTACTCTCTATATGCTGCCGCTAGGTAACATTATCAAAAAGCATGACATTGACTTCCACTGTTATGCAGATGACACTCAGCTGTACTTATCAATGAAACCAGATCAGACTGGTCAAATAGAAAGACTCAGTGCCTGTGTGAAGGATATAAAAACCTGGATGAGCCTTAATGACCTACTCCTTAATCCTGATAAAACAGAAGTGATTTTACTCGGCCCTAAACATCTGCGAGACTGTGATGCTGAAAAACGTATTCATGCCTTTGTCATGCCGAGGTAACTCCCTGTTGAGTCTAGAGTCAAATTCAAAATTCTTCTTCTAACCTATAAAGCTTTAAATGACTTGGCCCCTTCTTATATCAAAGATGAAATAACTCCTTATCATCCTAACCGTTCACTTCGCTCTCAAGATGCTGGACTTCTGGTGGTTCCTAGAGTCTCTAAAAGCACAATAGGAGGCAGAGCTTTTAGCTATCAACTGGAGCCAGAGTAAAGACCTGAGCACAGGACTAATGCGATGGTACTTTCTGGTTCTGGTCAGGAACCAGTGTGTAAAAGAATGTGTTATAGAGTGTGTTATGAGTGTGTTATAGAGTGTGTTATGAGTGTGTTATGAGTGTGTTATGAGTGTGTAAAAGAATGTGTTATGAGTGTGTTATGAGTGTGTTATGAGTGTGTTATGAGTGTGTTATGAGTGTGTAAAAGAATGTGTTATAGAGTGTGTTATGAGTGTGTAAAAGAATGTGTTATGAGTGTGTTATGAGTGTGTAAAAGAATGTGTTATGAGTGTGTTATTGAGTGTGTTATGAGTGTGTTATGAGTGTGTTATGAGTGTGTAAAAGAATGTGTTATAGAGTGTGTTATGAGTGTGTAAAAGAATGTGTTATGAGTGTGTTATGAGTGTGTAAAAGAATGTGTTATGAGTGTGTTATGAGTGTGTTATTGAGTGTGTTATGAGTGTGTTATGAGTGTGTTATGAGTGTGTTATGAGTGTGTAAAAGAATGTGTTATGAGTGTGTTATGAGTGTGTTATGAGTGTGTTATGAGTGTGTAAAAGAATGTGTTATGAGTGTGTTATGAGTGTGTTATGAGTGTGTTATTGAGTGTGTTATGAGTGTGTTATGAGTGTGTAAAAGAATGTGTTATGAGTGTGTTATGAGTGTGTTATGAGTGTGTAAAAGAATGTGTTATGAGTGTGTTATGAGTGTGTTATGAGTGTGTTATGAGTGTGTAAAAGAATGTGTTATGAGTGTGTTATGAGTGTGTTATTGAGTGTGGACCTTTAAGAAGCTGCAGGAGTCTGAGGACGGCTCTTCTGCAAAGCCACTGCTGTCTGACTGTTGACTCACGGTGCGGGACAGGTCTGAGGACACAACAGCACAACACATCACATTCTCTGTATATCATCAGAGTTAGACTTTTGTGCACAGTAAGAGGTCTTAGGTTGGACTGCCAGCTGAACCGGGGCCTTTCTATGTGGAGTTTGCATGTTTTCCCCATGTCAGCGCAAGTTTCTCCTACCATCAAAAACATGCTTTTAGAAGCCATTTTCTAGCATTTTACCAAAATGTAACTTGTTCTAAATGTATCCGTTTGAAGTTTTGACTTCAGTTCAGTCAGATCAGTTTGTATTTCAACATTCCCACATTTCCTCTTTGATAAACATGTTTGAACATTTCTAATGTAAACATGCACATATGTAAATATTGTGAATTTAGCTAATGTTGCATAAACATGACAAAATTCAGATTTTTTGCAATAGTAGAGATTAGAGTATGTTGTGATTTAAGGCCAATTCATACTTCATAAGTACTAAGCAGTTTGTCTGGCCCGCTGGGGCCGTAAGAACAAGACCAAAGTTCAGCAACTCCTCTAGGCCCGCCCCCATGAGCCCTAACAACCACTTCCACGCGGTTGCTATGTAGATTTGTCTGTATTTTCTGCTTGCACAGGCACACACTGTGTACTAGGGCTGCACAATATGGACAAAAACATCTAACTGCAATTTTTCTGTTTGATATTGAGATTTTGAGTCAATATGAGATATTTAACAGATATATGTTTTTTTCTGTTGAGCATAACATTTTGCAGCAGTTGTAAAATGTTAACCTTGGAAAATAAACTGTCCTACTAACTATGCATTATTTTAGGCTTTAATACTACTGAGGCTACAGCCACGATTGATTGGCTGTTTTGATTGGCCCGCAGCAAAAGTGATAGTGACCAAGTAGGAGCCTTTTGTTTTATGACACAAATATACAATTACACCAGCAGATGGCGCCAACTGCCCCTGCACAGCTCTGACTCTCAGAGTGAAGAAAAAAAAATCTCATAAGGCTGAACAAAGTTTGGATGTTTGGTGAAATATGAATTGGATTTCATATTTGATTCACAACAACACCTAACAGGAAACAGCTGATGCAAATATGCTAGCTTGGCTTTGCTAAGTCTTCCGGAGTTAAATACAATTTTCAGTGATGGAAATAAAACAGTCAATCACAGGATCAAGTCGGCCTTTTGGTTTCTTCACGTTTCATCTGCTCTATTCCGACTGGAGCCTGTGTTTTCTCTGGTCCAATCATCAAGCTTAAAAGGGTCAAAGGGAGGACCCTCCGCGGCTCAGTTCTGTGTTAGCCGCTTTGTGGTTTTGCACAGTGAGAACAGAGGTTATTGCCATAAATCAAGACGTATCAATGCAGACAAGTGTCAGTACGATTAACATTCACAGACGTCGCCGTGTGAAGACCAGCCTCTTCACTGCATCTAAAGAAAGTGTAAAAGACTCACCTGTGTTCCTGCAGCTGCGTTGTGGAGGGACATCATCCTCACCACTGTGGATCTGTGTGGACAAATCAACACAACACACGCGGTTAAAAGGCTTCGGTTTGACTAAATTATGATTCTTCAGTTGTTTTATGTAAATAATGAAAGCCTCCATTCAGCTTGTTCACTTCTGATATTGACTTTGATCATTTAGCTTCAGGTTTGAGCCGATACTAGAAAAAGACCAATATCTATAACAGAAGTGTAAAAATCAGAACTTCTTTATAGTGCCTGGACCATGTTTCAGATTAGATTTGTTTGGTCCTATTTTGATAGGATTTTTCATAAATGCTTCAAATGAATGGAACATTGGAACAAGAATAACAGATCTAAAGTTTGACCCAGCACAGATCCCAGTCTCTACCAAGCCCTGAAACACTCAACTGTGCACTGCAGTCAAGCTGTGGATTAGTGGCATCACATCTGAGCAGATGGATGTTTTTGGAAAAGCTCTGAACATGTACGCTGTTTAAGTCGACACTTCTCACAGTGTTGTGGCTAGGCTAGCTCCGTTCTCAGAATACCTGTGTCTCATTCCATTCCTTTGCTCTGGAGAATCAGCTAAAATGAGTCATTTAACATTTAAGTAACAAATGTGCCCACTCAGAGCTTCACATTCCAGGTCAATACTTGAGCAGGGAAAGTACAAGTGTTAATGCTAAGGCTAACCTATAACAAACTAAACAAGCTTTTTTAAGAAAGTCATTTTTATCATATTGTTTTCCTAAACATTTTTTTAATATTTAAGTTATTTATGTATTTGCTTTAACCTCTGCACCAAAATGACATTTCTCTAAACAGTGTTTCCTTCTGGACTCCTGCACACAGTATCCAGTAGAAATCTGTCTCTGCTTTGGTAAAGGTTCAAACCACCTTTGGACACAAACACACGGCTGGACGCCTTGTGAAGCTGAATGAAGTGAGAACAAGCTCGGAGCAAAAGAACATCAGGTTTTAAAGTCCTCAGCCAGAAGATTTGGTAGATTTTGAGTTTGGACAATTTAAAATCTGTATTCACTTTTAAAACATTTAGGCAAAGTTTTTTTTTTTTTTTTTTTTTATGGTACGGTCAGAGTAAAACCTGTTTTGGCTGATCTGACTTCAATAAGAATGTTCACATTGTATTTATGTGTTTATTTCTTGAATCTTTAGCCTGTCATGATGGAGCTTCAGCTCATAAGGGGTTAACTTTAGCACATCTCTGTTAACTGAACAGAAGGAGAAGGAACCAGAACCAGGCTGGCCGTGAGCTTTACCTCCTCGATGTCGAAGGAGTCTGCGTTCTCTGTGCGCAGCAGCGCCAGCTGAGGGTTCACCGCTCTGTCGGTCACTGTCTCCGCCTCTCCTGCGCTCTGATTGGCCGTCTGCTCTTCAACTGGCAACTCCACAGCTCCTGCGCTGTGATTGGTCTGTTGTTCCACATCTGTGCTGTGATTGGTCTGTTGTTCCACATCTGTGCTGTGATTGGTCTGTTGTTCCACATCTGTGCTGTGATTGGTCTGTTGTTCCACGTCTGTGCTGTGATTGTCTGTTGTTCCACGTCTGTGCTGTGATTGGTCGTCTGTCCCACTGGTGCAGGGCTGTGATTGGTCTGTTGTTCCACATCTGTGCTGTGATTGGTCTGTTGTTCCACCTCTGTGCTGTGATTGGTCTGTTGTTCCACGTCTGTGCTCTGATTGGTCGTCTTTCCCACTGGTGCAGGGCTGTGATAGGCTGGCTGTTCCACATGTGTTAGTTGTTTGTCTTCTGTTCTGTGATTGGGTGTGTGTTGTGTCTCTCCTTGGCTGTGATTGGTTGTTTGTCCCACTGGTTCAGAGCTGTGATTGGCTGGCTGTTCCTCCTGTGTGCTGTGATTGGTCATCTGTACCTCCTCTGTGCTCTGATTGGTTGTCTGTCCCACTGTGCAGGGCTGTGATTGGTCTGTTGTTCCACGTCTGTGCTGTGATTGGTTGTCTGTTCCACGTCTGTGCTGTGATTGGTCTGTTGTTCCACGTCTGTGCTGTGATTGGTCTGTTGTTCCACGTCTGTGCTGTGATTGGTCTCTTGTTCCACCTCTGTGCTGTGATTGGTCTCTTGTTCCACCTCTGTGCTGTGATTGGTCGCCTGTTGTTCCACCTTTGTGCTCTGATTGGTCGTCTGTCCCACTGGTTCAGAGCTGTGATTGATCGCCTGTTCCTCCTGTGTGCTCTGATTGGTCGTCTGTCCCACTGGTGCAGGGCTGTGATTGGCTGGCTGTTCCACATGTGTTAGTTGTTTGTCTTCTGTTCTGTGATTGGGTGTGTGTTGTGTCTCTCCTTGGCTGTGATTGGTCTGCGTGTGCTCAGAACTAAAAACAAAGACATGTAGAAAATGTTACAGCATGTTCACCCATATGGAAAAGACTTATGAAAAGTTTATACAATTTTTGTATGTTCTTAAAGAATTTTATGTTGTTTGTATATGAGGGGAAAACAACATACACAGATTTAACCAAATAATGTATTTCTTGTCATACATGAATGCCATATGTTATATCTGCCAATAATCTACCAAACTTCTCATATGTTTTTATTATGGAAAATATAATGAACTTCTACTTCTGCTCTTATGGTATTTACCAAACAGTTTTATCAGAGGACTAGACTTGTACTGCAGAGAAGTATCTCACTACAATGTGTCTGACCAGTTTTGTGAATGCAATTAGATCTGATATGTTTACCACTTAAAGGAACCGTATGTAATATCCACAACTAGTGGTTTTAGAAAGGTATAACAATCACAAATGAACTTGGGTTGCCAGAGTGTGAAATGGCTCATACATTGAAGATAGGAAGCTACTGATTACTGATTCAAAATTAACTTCAGCTTCTAAGAAACCAAACTGGCAACCCAACTGAGAGAGTCATGTGAGGCTTATTCTGCTTTCTGATTGGATAATAAATGTAAACATCAACAAAGGGACATCATGTCCATTGTTTTTTAATTAAGAATAACTCAGAATTACGTTGACTTTCAGTAAAAATAATAGTATATTTGGACATGTTGACCTTGTACCTTTGGGCACATATAGGTCATGTTTATGAAATCTGACATCAAAATCTTACATAGGGTTCCTTTAAAACCTGTTGGATCCTTGTTGTTGACAGAAACTAGGTACTTTGTTTTTTCTGTCTTCTTTGCAGTATGTTGATTAGGTCTTTCAAATTCAGATTTTTTTTACTCCCTAATCACATGTTGTTAGGTCCTTCTAATACAGGGTTAACCCACCTGCCGATCACGATCGACCAGTCGATCTCCGAGGCAGTGGAAATCAATCCCAAAGCCCCCCTGTTTATACGAACTTTACACAAAAAACTACACGTGCGAATTACAAGTGCAAATTTAGGGGTCAGTTGATGCGAGTTTTCATGAATCGAGACGTTTCTATGTCAGATTGGCTTCTCTTTAATACGACAACGAGCAATGTGTTTATTGAATCAACGTTCTTCTGGATATGATTCAAGAGGCTGGTTCAGTGAGTACACAACAGTGTAAACCGATATCGTGTAAACAGGAAAAAATAGTTGCCAATGAAGACGGTTACGTTGCTGACCATAGTACTTAAGACTTGAAAAAGTGCGCACCAAAAATCAGCAGAAGAAGAAGAAGCACAGTTGTCACCATAGCAAAAACAACTTCCGGATATTTCACTCTGAAAACGTGGAAGCAACAAACAGTTGAATCTGTTCTGGCAATGTCCAGCTTCTCTTACCTGCGTATTGCAGAGGAGACACTATCTTCCAAAGCCTTTAAATACAATTATTTAATTACATGAGTCTAAACGTAGCTTGTGAGCTAAAAAAGGTTGGTGACCACTGTCCTAAAATGTTAGGCTACATGATCAAGTTTTGGATCAAAATAAAACATGTTTAAAATCCAATTTTATGTGTATTGTTTGTGGACTGTTATGTATGAGTGTTCAGAGATACATGTGAAATCCTGTGCTTCTCGGTGGCACAGTGGTTAGTGCTCTGGCTTCCCAATAAGAAGATTGTGAGTTCGACTCCTGGCTGAAGCTTTAGTAAATGTCATATTGCTGACTTATACAAAACATATACAAATCATCTAAGGTACTCATAAGTTAAATATAAGATACCTACATGATGTTATATAAGTATTTTGACATGTTCATATACAACTTGTATATTCATACATATAATTTTTAGATAAGAATCATATAGGGACAATATAATGTTAAATATTGAAAACAGGTATAATGCATATAATATTTCTATAGGGCTTAAAAATCCCCTATATGATTTTGATGTTGCTTTACATATGAAAGTGGCCATAATCGGTCTGATTTTTTATATGACATATACTGAATTTATAAGTATCACCATATACATTTAAGTATAGAACATCTATTGCTTACACTATATAAAACATATAGTTTTTTTTCATATGGGCACTCTCAACTGTGACCAACAAGAGACACTAAAGCCGGCTGCACTCCAGTTCTGTCCTTATGTTTGTGCATCACTGCGACTGTTGCAGGAGCATGAGGACCTTTACATCTGGTAAATAATAATAATAATAATAAATAACAATAAAAAAGAAACATTGCCTCATCATCTGTAAATAAATGTATTCGTTTTTTTTACACACGTCAACACACCTGCTCCTTAAACGCTGTGAGAAGCACCTTTACTAGACTAGAGAACATGACTTTTACACTGCTGTGTGAGAGGAACAGCTCCTTTAGAAACCTGCTTTAATCATCACTCACTGTTCTGCGCTCGCTGCTGCTCCACAAGTCTGTCAAGTCTCTGTTCTTCACTGTCAGACTAAAGATGCTTTCACACCAGAAGCGTCAATTCACGCCAGATGTCCCGCGGTGGCAGCTTATTTATTCGAAATTAGTTGCGTTTCTCGCACGGCCAACTTGCAGTTTTCAAACCGCGGCGTTTTCATGCAGCCACGGCATCTGTGACTCTCTAATTTAGAGCACAGTTCATGTCTGAGGTCAAATGGTTGAGTGGATAACGCGCAGGACTCTGGTGTGAACATGAGTTCAATCCCATGCAGCCGATGAAGTCTTTTGTAGCTGTAGCAGATATTCAACTTTAATACTTTAAGAATCCTACTTTCTTTACAAGCACGTTGTATTATTGTTTTAAAACGCAAAACAAACATGTTTTTATTTAATCTATGCATAAGAGCAGAAAAAAAAAAACAAATTTTACTCATGTGGGATTTGAACCCGGGTCTCGTAGTGCTAAGCTTTACACTTGAACCACCAAGCCACGCTGAGGTGTTGAGTTGACGTGACAGTATATATAATTCAGTCGAATGAAACGGTTATTTTGTCTCAAATATTGTGTTTATTTTGAATAAAGGAGTTGTATAAATTATAGACACTGACAGCACAAGATGTGCAAACAAGAGGAATCCTTGGACTAAAGTTTGTAAATACGATCTTTTTTTTATTCTTTTGTGGTCCCAGTCACACATTATGTGTTTTTTATGTTTGTGCAGCTTTTGGTTAGAATAAGTTAATAACTGAAAAGCCTAATCATGTTAAAGCTGCAGTACTGGTCACTTTGAACCACTGTCACTTTGTTCGCGCACGCCCTCCGCCCTCATGGCCCGTGCAGACAGGACGAGATGAGCGGCAAATTTCGCCTAAAATCTCACTCACGTGTATGTGTGTGTCAGCGGAGGAGCGTCCTGATGTGCCGCCTATCAGAGCTCTTCAAACGTTGGTCGCACTTAAAAGACGCCCGTCTGCCCTTAAACGCTCGCGCCGGTCGTAGTAGACGCTCCGCGCTGCTCTGGTCGTGCGAAATCGCGCCTACACATAGACATAACATTGGTCGCGTTCGGTCTGGCAGCTCCTTAAGAATCCTGTAAATGTCCTTAGGTCTGCGGAACATTCAGTTTTTGTCTAAAGTCTAAACATTGCAAACGATCCTCGACTCCTCTCGTGTGCAGCCGGCTTTAAGCTGCAACAAACAATTCTTTTAGTACTCAATTAGTTAGGCGATTATTCTGTTGATTAATCGATTTGTTGTTTTCATTGCTGCCAGATTGGAAATATAAAATGTCTGTTTTCAGTTCATGCATGATTGGGAACCTAAATTGGCTGACGATTATTCAATTACTAAATGAGTTGATGATTGATCCAGTAATCCATTCACTTGTTGCAGCTCTACAATACATACTCTGGACGTGATTATTAATGATTATTTAGACTGTTTTTTCTTATTGGTTTAAACAGTTGCACACATGAACTACAGACACGATCTCTCCTTCAGATTTACTCAGACACGAGATGGACGTCCAACAGCAGACACTACCTTTACAAACTGTGACTTTGTAAAAACACCTCTAAACAATGTAACGTCTGTCTGTTTGCTGTATTTCCCACAGATACTATCCACAGAGCCGAGTGGTTTGTAGTGTCTCACCCATGTGCAGCGCCTCGGTCCGTCTCTCCCTCGCTGACGCTCTCCTCAGACACAGTCGAGAGAGAGGCCGGGTCCATCTTCAGTTTGTGTTTGTTCTCCTCTGTTTGGGAACCATTGTCTTTGCTGTGGTGTGTGCCGTTTGTGCCGTTCGGTATGTCGGAGAGCATGTTTACCGGAGCGCTAGCCTGAGCGCTAGCCTGAGCGTTAGCCTGAGCGCTAGCCTGAGCGCTAGCCTGAGCGCTAGCCTTGGCGCTCGCCTGGGCCAGCAGGTTGTGTTTGCTGATGCTTTTCTTCAGCAGTTTGGCAGCGTTCAGGGCGGAGGCGCTCTTCTGCTGATGCGGACGCTCCTTTGAGTCTCCTTCTGTTTCTGTGAAAAGTAAACCAATCAGAGAGCACCACACTGCACCTCCACCTGACCTGTCTCCAGGGCAGATGTGGCTGTATAACTGACCTGTCTCTGGGGCAGATGTGGCTGTATAACTGACTTGTCTCCGGGGCAGATGTGGCTGTATAACTGACTTGTCTCTGGGGCAGATGTGGCTGTATAACTGACCTGTCTCCAGGGCAGATGTGGCTGTATAACTGACCTGTCTCTGGGGCAGATGTGGCTGTATAACTGACTTGTCTCCGGGGCAGATGTGGCTGTATAACTGACTTGTCTCTGGGGCAGATGTGGCTGTATAACTGACCTGTCTCTGGGGCAGATGTGGCTGTATAACTGACCTGTCTCTGGGGCAGATGTGGCTGTATAACTGACTTGTCTCTGGGGCAGATGTGGCTGTATAACTGACTTGTCTCCGGGGCAGATGTGGCTGTATAACTGGCCTGTCTCCGGGGCAGATGTGGCTGTATAACTGACCTGTCTCTGGGGCAGATGTGGCTGTATAACTGGCCTGTCTCCGGGGCAGATGTGGCTGTATAACTGGCCTGTCTCTGGGGCAGATGTGGCTGTATAACTGGCCTGTCTCTGGGGCAGATGTGGCTGTATAACTGACTTGTCTCCGGGGCAGATGTGGCTGTATAACTGACTTGTCTCCGGGGCAGATGTGGCTGTATAACTGACCTGTCTCCGGGGCAGATGTGGCTGTATAACTGACTTGTCTCTGGGGCAGATGTGGCTGTATAACTGACCTGTCTCTGGGGCAGATGTGGCTGTATAACTGACCTGTCTCTGGGGCAGATGTGGCTGTATAACTGACCTGTCTCCGGGGCAGATGTGGCTGTATAACTGACTTGTCTCTGGGGCAGATGTGGCTGTATAACTGACTTGTCTCCGGGGCAGATGTGGCTGTATAACTGACTTGTCTCCGGGGCAGATGTGGCTGTATAACTGACTTGTCTCTGGGGCAGATGTGGCTGTATAACTGACTTGTCTCCGGGGCAGATGTGGCTGTATAACTGGCCTGTCTCTGGGGCAGATGTGGCTGTATAACTCACCTGTCTCCGGGGCAGATGTGGCTGTATAACTGACTTGTCTCCGGGGCAGATGTGGCTGTATAACTCACCTGAACCTCTGGGAGTGATTCGATGCACAGGTTGACCCGACACTTGGCTGTAGAGTTGAAAGAACTCATTGGCGACGGTGGTCAGAACTTCTATTTGACGGAAACGACCTAAAAATAAATAAATAAATACTTTCACCACTAAAATGTCATTACATTGAGCAAGAAAAAAAACCCACACACAAATAACAAAAACTGATCCATAATCATCTTTGTTCGAGATGGGCTCAGTAGATTTTTTGCCTCGTCATTCTGATGTCAAAGTACATTTCAGTCCAGATAAAAGTGTCTAAATGAGAAAGCCGATGTTTAAAGCGGATTCCGGTGTGACGGACAGCGGTGAGGACACACAGAGCAAACAGCTGTCAGTGTGACACGTTCCACACACATCCTGATGGACTCTGTGAAAGTGCACTGATCAGACACACAGTAAAACACACAGGACAGGATCAGAATTAAGATTTCACACAACATTTGGTTTGTTTCGATGAAGTTTATTACTGTCTGTTGTTCAGTAAATATGACATATGTATATGTCATAACCTGCCATGAGTCCAATAAACAGAGGAGACTGGCGGCCCCTTATGGTCTAAAAGCAAATGACACTTAACATATAAAAGCAATTATATTAAAATGATTAATCAATATTTTGAGTCGTATGGTTGCCTGGTTTGGATCACTCACTATACAATGTAAAACACAAAATAAAAGACTATTTGTCCTGGAGAAGCGCCTCTTCTGTTGGTTTCCATGGAAAAGCTTCTCTTAGCTATAATTTTTTCACACTGACTCATAAAAAACTATTGCTAAAAAGAATGGCTTTGCTTTTCTATTTCTAGTAAGCAGTTAACTTTTCAACAGTGCAGCTTTACAGCACTGAGACCAGGACCATGTAAACAGTGGGTTTGAGAGGAGGCAGAGTTGGCATTTACTGATGATCAGAGTGCACACATGTGATAGGTGATAACACGTAACAGAAAAGGGGCGACACTCACTGGTCAAGGCGTAGTTGGGGTTTTCCAGCTCCAACCGCTGCAGCTGAGCTCCCAGGAATACCTGCAAGACAGAGTCATCTTTATGTCAGCTTTACGGGGAAAAGAAGGCATCTGAAGAGGCTAAACAGCACTGCCAGTTGGACCCTTCTTCTCTCTGTATGTTTTGCAATGAATCAATTTTACATACATCCTAAACAATAGTTTTTGCTTGTTCTTATAGTTATATTTATGTTATTATTCAGACGGTGGACCAAGATATTGCTTTGCAAGTCTGAAATAAGTTTGGTTTCAAAACCAAGTCAAAGTTAAGTCAAAGGAGGAGACTCATTCCAAGCTGAAGTTACTGAGGTTGGCTCCAGGTGGATGAGATCTCAAGTCTCTGATGTTATGGGACTGTCCTAACATGTCTCTGCAACATTGAATTGAGACTGTACCTCTGGACTGGCAGGTCGGGGTTGTGGTCCCCATGTTTAAGAAAGAGGAATGGCAGAGCGGGATCGTGGGTCAGGGTCCTCTTTGTTTAGGAACTATAGAGGGATCACACTTCTCAGCCTCCGGTAATGTCTACTCCAGTATACCGGAGAGAAGAATCCAATCTTTAGTGAAACCTGATATTCAGGAAGACTTTTCATTCTGGCCGTGGAACACTGGACCAGCTCTACACACTGCTTCGGGTGCTTGATGGTTTATGGGAGTTTTCCAAACCATTACAGTGCTTTGTGGATCTGGAGAAGGCATTCAACCGTGTCCTTCACAAGATTGAAAATATAAAATAAATGGACAAAATGAGTTTCCTCTGTAAGGTAGCTGGCCGCTCCCTTAAAGATAGGGTGAGCCACATACGCAGGAAGAGGAGTAGTGTAAAGAATGCGCGCTAACACCCTGACTTCGATGCCACATGTGCAGTGGTGTAATCCCGGGTGTCCACTGAGTGTTACAGTAGTTCACTGTGGGTCCCACAGGATTTAGAAAGTGCTTGAAACCAATGAGCTTGTGTACCCAGACCTCTTAGGAGTGTGGATGCAGGTGTGAGAGCATCAGCTGTCTGATGCTGCCTTCAACTCATCATGCAAGCATTCCCACGAAATCTATGTGAATCTGCGTGGCGTTGGAGACCGCACGTGTCCTGACCCCAAACCGCCTCTCAGTCAATGTACACCCGGCAAAAAGAATGCGCACTGGTACCTGGATGCTGCCGGAGCAGGAGGAGCAGTAGTGAAAAAAATGCGTGCTGATGCCTTGACGTCAAAACAGAGTTCACAGAAAGAGCTGTAGTGTAACGAATGTGCGCTGTTGCCTTGACATTAATGCAGTGTGCGCAGGAGCAGCAGTGTAAAGAACGTGCGCTGTTGCCTTGACATTAATGCAGTGTGCGCAGGAGCAGCAGTGTAAAGAATGTGCGCTGTTGCCTTGATGTTGATGCCGTGTGCGCAGCAGCAGCAGTGTAAAAAATGTGCGCTGTTGCCTTGACATTGATGCCGTGTGCGCAGGATCAGCAGTGTAAAGAATGTGCGCTGTTGCCTTGATGTTGATGCCGTGTGCACAGCAGTGTAACGAATGTGCGCTGTTGCCTTGACATTGATGCCGTGTGCGCAGGAGCAGCAGTGTAAAGAATGTGCGCTGTTGCCTTGATGTTGATGCCGTGTGCGCAGCAGTGTAAAGAATGTGCGCTGTTGCCTTGACGTTGATGCCGTGTGCGCAGAAGCAGCAGTGTAACGAATGTGCGCTGTTGCTTTGACGTTGATGCCGTGTGCGCAGGAGCAGCAGTGTAAAGAATGTGCGCTGTTGCCTTGATGTTGATGCCGTGTGCGCAGGAGCAGCAGTGTAAAGAATGTGCGCTGTTGCCTTGACGTTGATGCCGTGTGCGCAGGAGCAGCAGTGTAAAGAATGTGCGCTGGTGCCTTTACGTTGATGCCGTGTGCGCAGGAGCAGCAGTGTAAAGAATGTGCGCTGTTGCTTTGACGTTGATGCCGTGTGCGCAGGAGCAGCAGTGTAAAGAATGTGCGCTGGTGCCTTTACGTTGATGCCGTGTGCGCAGGAGCAGCAGTGTAAAGAATGTGCGCTGTTGCCTTGATGTTGATGCCGTGTGCGCAGGAGCAGTGTAAAGAATGTGCGCTGTTGCCTTGATGTTGATGCGTGTGCGCAGGAGCAGCAGTGTAAAGAATGTGCGCTGTTGCCTTGACGTTGATGCCGTGTGCGCAGGAGCAGCAGTGTAAAGAATGTGCGCTGGTGCCTTTACGTTGATGCCGTGTGCGCAGGAGCAGCAGTGTAAAGAATGTGCGCTGTTGCTTTGACGTTGATGCCGTGTGCGCAGGAGCAGCAGTGTAAAGAATGTGCGCTGGTGCCTTTACGTTGATGCCGTGTGCGCAGGAGCAGCAGTGTAAAGAATGCGTGCTGATACCTTAACGTCGATGCCACGTGCGCAAGAGGAGCTGGTGAAAAAGCGCGAGGGCACTTTAGACGCCAAGTCTGGTTCTTCTCGCCCAAAGCCCAGATTGAGCAGAATCTCTTCAGGGTCCTCTTCATACAGGTCCAGCAGCTCTGACACACTGCAAACAAATGAACTATTACAGAAACACTCTGCACATTTCAAACAACAACAGTGATGTTACAGAGAATCACCTTTCTTCACTGTCAAACTGTGTGTATAGAGCCATAATTAAATGATCTAATATTTACGGCCTTTTTTGTACAAACTCACAAATTTTTCCGTTGTGTGTTAGAATTGTGAATTGTAGAATTATGTGCTGCCATGATGGTCAAAGGATGCATTTTAGTACACGCCAAGTTGGTGTTGGAACTGTGACAAGTGAGCATTTGTGATAAACAGAGTCAGTCATGTGCGAATCTGAGGTCCTATTTTTGTTATTAGAGAGTTAACAGAAACTCGTTGATAAAGCTCAGGTCAATGAGCTCGTGGTGAAAATGTATAAAAGTTTTACAGTAGTCAAGTTGCGACTTATGAATAGAGGTGTGCTATATATCGAATTTTAGATCATATCGGAGTGGCACTTATAATGTTTATAGTAAAAGCCAACATAAAGATGAGGTGATATCTTAGTCAACTGATCACTCTTATGTGTCTCAGCTGACCAAAACTTGTATTAGTTAGAAAGCACTTTGCAACTTTAATCTGATTCTTATACATGCAAATCTTGTTGAGCTGTTTTTGTTCTGTGTACTTAATTGGCTCTGTGCCGTGGGCTTGCCTTCGTTCAAAACAATACATCCTGTGCACACAACCACTTCCTGTGCAATGCTTTTCGATGAGGTTTTCATTACATCAGTTTAAAACAAATAAATACTGTTTAGATCAGACAGTTGTGAATGTTACAGAAAACATGTTGAAGACTTTACATATCAGAGGAATACTTCACCAGAGACACTTGTGAGTTTAAAAAGATTGTGTGTGTCTAAATGCTAACGCTAACAGGAAGTGGTCGTATGTACAGAAGTTAGCATTTGAACGTACACAAGCCAACTGAGCTTGTCGTCTTGTGAGTGCAGTTTGGGTCAGACATTTGGTCAGATCATTGAGAAATGCTAGTTTGGCTTTTAGTTGACTTGTATCTTAAGTCAGCCACAAATGTCTCTAGTCAACCACAGCCCAAAGTTTCTAATCATTAAACTTCAGCTAATAGACATATGGTAAATGGTCTCTATTGATATAGCGCTTTTCCGCCTTACACAGCACTCAAAGCGCTTCACAATCAAGGATCCACTCACCCAGTGTGCGCAGACACTGAGGCTATGTGGGTTAAGTGTTTTGCTCAAGGACACAACGACACTCCACTTTTGTCGTCCCACTGTGGCTTCAGGTGTTCCACTGGTCTCCCATCCAAGTACTAACCAGGCCTTAACTTGCTTAGCTTCTGAGATTTGATGGATCAGGTTTTGACAAGCAGGTATGGCCACATATATAAGCCTTGTCTGTATATTGTAATCAAGATACGTATATATAAAAAACAAAAAAAAGAAATATTGATTTTTGTCAATATAGCGCATTTATGAAGAAACTGACAAATACAAGAGTAAAATGAGTCATTTTCACTATAAAATAGTTACATTTACACCCCACTGACACCGCTGTAGTACTGTAGATATTCTTATTTAGTGAACTGTAACTTCTGGGTCACGTCGAGACTTTCAATCTGCTGTTGATAATGTAGAGCTCTCAAATCACACTCTCTTAAATACACTCCATTATCTTTGGGAAACTGGTTGAAGAAAAAAACACTTTGGTGGACAATTTGTCAAAACAGATACATCTTTTCTATGACGTAAATCACTAACAACTAACTTAACTATTCTACAATATAGTTTCATTTTAGAATTGGTTTAAACTAATTCAGAGCATAATTATCTGAACCATCCAGTAAAGTCAGAGATTAGACGTGATGTTTTTTGTGTTGTGATTATTGTGAGACAAATGAAGAGTAAACAACAGTGAATTCACTTGTTTTTGACACTTTTCCTCAAGTTTTAATCAAATCTTGTGAAAAGCGGGTAAACCTGCGTCTCACACACACACTCACTGCTTTTTGTCCCCATAAGGCAGGTCCCCGTAAAGTGAGTGTGTACACCAGTCCTCACAATGAGCTGTATACCCGCCCGCACACATCACACAGGCGGATGTTTAACGGACTCTAATTGCAGCTAATTAGTTCCAAGCTGAACATTGTTATTGTGGGAATAGGATATCATCATAATTATTCCAGGTTTTCCGATTATTTGCTGATCACCAGTGACTAACCACATCCTGGAAGTGCTGACGACAACACAAATCAAGATCTGTCAGCTCGCTCCACCTCCTCCAATCACAGCTCACGGCATTTCTGTCTCAAGCTCGTTTTTATTTCACATTTGAATTTATTTTAGTTTCACTTTGTAAAAACTGAAAATGTGAAGGATGATTCTCAAAAACACATGTACACTATAGGCCCTAGAACACCTTCGATCAACCAGTGCAGTCATTATCCGCACTCTTCCTGCTGAACAGAACATGCCTTATAGAAAACACCACTGAAGCAAAGGGAAGATGGTCCCAGATCTGAGCTCCTCTGGTCTGAACACTAAACTTTAATGAGACGCCTGCTGTGAGCTGAACATCCAAGGATTTCATTATTAAATGTGAAAATACTGGTCAAATATACAAATGGAGCAGTCTGAAGAAGTTGAACAAAGGCTGAGAAATGTCTGTGTTCTACATTTAATACCATTCACAAAGCTCGCTTCTGTAAACGCAGAACAGTTCAAGTTTAGCTTGAAGCCCAAACAATATCACAGTAGATAATACCTGCATATATCATGAATGGTTTTTAACACCATAGCTCTGTATTCTTCAGACTTTGCACATTAAAATGTGGTTTCTAGATAAAGATTCATCCAACATGAGAACTTCTAACACAATGTCTTCCATAGAAACAGAAGGATCCCACCTCCGCTGTGTGAGCACATTTAGCAGGGTGGAGGTGTTAGCAGGGTGGTGTAGGTGTTAGCAGGGTGGAGGATGCGTTAGCTGGGTGGAGGAGGTGTTAGTAGGGTGGAGGTGGTGTTAGCAGGGTGGTGTTAGCTGGGTGGTGTTAGCTGGGTGGTGTTAGCTGGGTGGTGTTAGCTGGGTGGAGGTGGTGTTAGCTGGGTGGAGGTGGTGTTAGCTGGGAGGTGTTAGCTGGGTGGTGTTAGCTGGGTGGTGTTAGCTGGGTGGTGTTAGCTGGGTGGTGTTAGCAGGGTGGTGTTAGCAGGGTGGTGTTAGCTGTGAGGTGTTAGCTGGGTGGTGTTAGCTGTGAGGTGTTAGCTGTGAGGTGTTAGCTGTGAGGTGTTAGCAGGGTGGAGGGGGGACACTCACCTGGACACGGTGCTGCTCTTGCCTGAGCCGGTGGAGTTCATGCTGCGTGCGCGCTCTTTGAACTGCGTCCTCTTCTGGTCCGCCACAAGTGTAAAGCTACAACAGAAACCACATGAGTGCGCTCTGCAGGCTGGAGGGGGTACTGCAGGTCTGATCCCGATACTCACCCCGGCTCAGAGCGGCTGGAGCTGGGCTGCAGGTGGTTCGCTGAGGACACAGTTACACAAGCGTTACACACGTTTGACACCACTTCATCCAAAACGCTCACAAACAGGAGTGCACCTTGTGTAAGTGTGTCTTTGGTTGAGTTGGTTGTAGAGCTATTCAGTCAAGATGAAAATCATCACAAGTATTTCAATCATAAGTGAAACAAGTATGTGCTTAGACAACGCAGAGCACTTAAACTGTATATTTTCACTTGAGAAACATCACCAAACTTAGAAATCTACAGCCAAAAAGATCAGCTAAAAAAACACGTCGAGGTTAGACTACTGTAACTCCCTGCTTGCAGCGTGTCCTAAAAGCTCAACAAAAGGTTTTCAATAAGTTCAAAATGCAGCAGCAAGAGTACTAACAGGTACTAAAAAACAAGAACACATTACCCTAGAACTAAAAGATCTTCACTGGCTTCTGTTGAGTCTAGAGTCAAATTTAAAATTCTTCTTCTAACCTATAAAGCTTTAAATGACTTGGCCCCTTCTTATATCAAAGATGAAATAACTCCTTATCATCCTAACCGTTCACTTCGCTCTCAAGATGCTGGACTTCTGGTGGTTCCTAGAGTCTCTAAAAGCACAATAGGAGGCAGAGCTTTTAGCTATCAAGCCCCCTGGTTCTGGAATCAGCTCCTGCTCATGTCAAAGACGCTGACACAGTCTCTACATTTAAGATTAGGCTCAAAACGTTCCTCTTCGGATTAGCTTATGATCAGGTCAGTTAGGAACAGACTCTAAACCCACAGTTCTAGTCAGGCTGCCCCAGGAGACAATATACTGGGGAAAGTCTGTCCTCTCACTTCTGCCTTTCTTGTAAAGAATAATAAATTACAGTTCATCTCTAGTCTGTTCTTTGCTCTTCACTCGTTGTCCCCTGTCCCACTGTCCTCTCGGGGAGTGTAACTGTTTCAGATCGTTGCTGTTCAAGTGACATGGGCCGGACCACTGATGCTTGGACCTCCGCCCCACCTCCCTCTCCAGGATTGGTCTGTCCTGGTCCGGCTAGATGAGTCCTTTCCCTCTGCTTATGGACTCTGGCTCCACAAACATAAACTCTATAACTTTAGTCTTAGTTACATCTACAGCCTGTCCGTCCATGGGAGTGGATCCCTTCTTCACTGTGGTTCTCCTCCAGGTTTCTCTTTTTCCCCTTTGTTTTTGTTGTTGTTGTTTTTTTGTTTTTTGCCGAAAAGGAGGGTCTAAGGACAGAAGGAGGGTCTAAGGACAGAAGGAGGGTCTAAGGACAGAAGGAGGGTCTAAGGACAGAATGAGGGTCTAAGGACAGAAGAAGGGTCTAAGGACAGAAGGAGAGTCTACAGGTGATGCTCTGGACATTTATTTGTTTGCTTCACTAATAATCTGCTTTAACATGTTTGATCATTCACTGCTTCTAAATGTGTACTGTTTTATTTTTCTTTTCTTCCATTCATGTTTGTTAAATTAACAATCTTGGGAAGTCCTCAGAGACCATTTTGAGCTTTACACAAACAGTTAAGTAAAGCATGGTGAAAAGCCCAATAGAAACTATTAATTCAGCAGAAGTGTAGTCCACTGTCTGACTGTCCCCGGCCCACAGATGGAAGGACCACACAGGCTGTTTTGGGTTAAACTGGTGTCTGCTACGGGACGAGAACTGTCCCAGGTGTTTTTCTCCAGCTGGAGGAATTTGAAATGGTCCCTGCACGTCTCCACAGAAATCCAGTGTTTTCTTTGTGGAGCGAGTCGTGTCTTGTGTGACTGAAGTCAAAAGCACAGCGGGCTTTAGTCAGCAGCTTTCCACTCGCCCTTCTTAAAGTCACACTGCGGAACGTTTTAGGCACAAAAAAATCACTTTGTTTTTGGGCAAATTTAGTGCAAGTTTCATGTCAAAGTGTTCACTGCAACGGTCTCCACTCAGTGTGGATTTGTCCACTTAAACACTGCTGCTCTCCACTCTCAGGCCCTACTCTCACCTGCTCCTCATGCTTTTCCATCAGTTTACTCTGTTTAAAATGTGTTTATGGTGGAGTCTTCCCTGTGATGCTTGCACCATATTAAAAACAACTGATTCATCTGGACAGAAGTGTGTAAAAGAGCTGCAGCGCTGCATGACCTGGGTTCAGTGTGTAACTCACTGAACAAAACACTCAGTCTGCACAGATCTCTTTGTCGTTCGGATTGGACTGATCGCTCGATGGTCTTTGGACGTAGAAAGTGTCCTGGTTTGGTGTTACCACTGTACAAACATATGACTGTCCCACACGTGTCTCCTCAACAAACGGAAAAACCATTCAACACAAAGAGAAGGCTCATGGACAGGCAGTGACTGACAGGTGCACAAAAGCACTCCTCACCAGGGGAACGTCCCGGGCTCAGGACGGAGGCTTTAGACAGACTCACTCTCACTAAAGAATGTCTGTAAGTGACCTGTCAGCCGCTGAATCCTCTAACCCAGCACTTTTCTCCTTTTGTCCTCCTTTTGTCCTCCACACGTCGTCAAACTAATGACACTGCTTCCACACACTTCAGTGTAAAGTGCAGTTAAACTGCACATTTTAGTCAATTACACTGTAAAAGATTAGATTTGGTCTGTTTTTTCTTCGTTTGGTAACTTGGTGAGGTTTACAATCGGTGAACTATTCTTATCACACAAACTCTCCTCTTCACCTCAGGAGCTCAGGAGCTAGCTCTAGGGGAGAGTTCACGTTGATATTTCATTGTAGTGGGTTCCAGCCTTCTGCCTCTCATTCCCCAGATTTAGATTTGAAATCTTAATTTAAATGTACACAGACCTTTAGACCCATAAGCCTTTAAATACAAATATATGTCAATACAACAAGGTTCTGGTGTAATTGTGTGGGGTCTGGGGCCCTCCACCAGGACATTAAAAGAAATAATAATCTGTGCAATTTCCTATTTGTTGAGTTTTAGAATTTATATTCTTATTATGGGATGTCATTTTACTATAATTAAAAAACATGAGGCAGTTAAATAAATTACAAAAAAATCAAATAGAGGGTCCCCATAGAGACCAGATTTAGGGGCCTCAACCCCAGCTGTCAGCTCGGGCCCCTCCCTCACTGCTGATTGGACAAGCTGCCTCTGAGTTTTGTGTCAATCATTCATGTCGTAAAACGTCTCTAAAGTTTACTCTTGTAACTCTGCTCCTCAGTTACTTGTAGTCCTGTGTCATTCACCTTATTCTGCCCCGCCCCTTTCTCTTGGCAGTGCACTTCCTGTAGAATGTAGTGGCTGAGTTTATTTGATCTGTCGTCATATTTGTTTGAGATCGCCTCGCAAGACAGACAAGCTAGCATGTTTGCTATCGCAGCAAAGCTAAACAGGAAGTGCACTGCCAAGAAAAGTGGGCGACGCGGAATAAGGTGAATATTGTCACAATAATGTCACAATAATGTGACATTATTCACATATGATTTCATGAGTGACATCTTAAGCTAATTCTCCCTTCGAATTGCCTTATCATTGGATAGACCTGATTTAGACAGATTTAATAATTAAATATTAACATGTTGAGATCTCAGTACTTAGAGAAGCACATTATCGTTATCTTACGTGGTCGTTCGTGTGAAAGTTTGAGAACCACTGCTCTGACTTCACACTGCTGTTAAACACAAAACAAAATGGTTTATTCACGGCTCTAGAGCAGTTACAGCATTAATAATAATACAAATAACTATGTGGGAGGGAAGAACACTTGCTCAGAGCGATTCAGTTTGGCTTCTCCGTTCTTTCACCCAGGACCTGTTAACCATGAGAGATTTTAAATCCCTTTAGCACGCAAACCCTAGGACCATGGAAAGGTAGACGTTCATAGAGTTTCTATTCTTCTGTACATGCTTTTTTGATTTTGAAATAACTGATTGGACTTGATCATGTTACTGTACATCATGTGAAGTGCTGTGGACAGTCTCATCAGGGCCCTTTGTGCTCAGGGCCTCATGCATGTCTGTGTTGACTCAGACTGAGTGTGAGGTGGGATACTCCTCATATATTAAGGAAACATTAGACGGAAATAGTGGCGTGTAAACTGGGGCATACTTGATTTTATCGTAAGAATGTTCAACAAAAGTCATTGTGTGAGAGTGGGGAGCATGAACACAGCTGTGGGCCCATATCTTGCCTGGTCTGTGCCTCTGCGTTGTTTTTGTGACACAAATGCGTTGTTTTGTCTGATCTCAGTTAATTTAGTGAACTCTATTACACGTGTGCAGAACATGACAGTGGAGCAGTGCAAGGAAAATATTTCTTTTTGTTTTTTGTTGTCAGTTCTCTTACCTGCTTTAGTCAGGAAAATACCATGCTTAACCCTTGCAGCCCCATGATGTCGCCCACGACATCAAACTATAAGTTTTACTTAACCACAAATATCTCCGCGTGCATAAAAGCTAGAAACGAACTGTTTTTTTCCTTGTAAAGAGGAGACTGCAAGCTTTCCGCTGATCCCATGCTTGTGTATGTGGAACGACGGCATGCTGCGTAATGACGTCATCAAAAACGGTTCTCCAATGGGAGCATGCCCTGAAGTCATATGGTAAGCGTCCTCCATTTTGATTGGAGGATGTTGTTTCAGAGATCGTTTTTTAAAGGAATAATGCAGTGTCTCTGTTTGCAATGATGTGTGGGTAGCTAGATATAGATGCTAAGTAAGTTCTAAGTCATTATTTCATCAGATAAGTGGCGTGTATGCACATAGACGATGCGTAATTGCACGAACATTAGAGCTTTTTTCAGAAGCATTTCTATGACGGTACAAAGTGCAGTTGCATGATATAATCAATGCATTTCGACCACAAACACTGTCACAGCTAACGTGTTGTCATCTTGAGGCAAAATACTCTTTGGTGTTTTTCACCGGTGAGCGGCTGTGTGCGAGGCAGAGCACAAACAGGTACGAAGGGGACAGACACAGGCGCTGCTCAACTCGCAAATAAGTAAGTGAAGTTAGCATTTCCACAATAAAAAGTTACACTGTTAAGTTCTATATTAGTTTAGGTAGTTTATTTGGATAAGATTTGGTCATAAGCAGCTTCTTGTGTGAGCCCAGGGCATTATTTGGCTCTGGTCTAGCTAGTAGCGCTGGTCTTTACTAAATGTCGTCTGAGGTGACTATTTTGCTAGCATTACTTAGCAAGTGATTTATTAGTTTTATATCAGTTGTGACATGCCAGTGCTATGACACATGAGTTTGAAAACATTTGTATTTATTTTATTTTACAGTTGTGAGCATGTCCCAGCTTCATCCATGCACAGTGTTGTCAGTCCTGCTCTCCTCCAGTCGCAGCGGCGCCCTCTTCAGGCCAGGAAGAATTTGGACATAAGACTGAATAATTACACTTCTGTTATAGCTACAGCTCTAATTTTTGGCACCATGCTCCACAATACTCCACATAATATATTTCAAGTGTTCAAAAAGTTATTCATTCATGTTACTATATTTAGTCATTAAAACATTGTAAAAATTAATTTTTGCCTATTTTTTTAAAATGTTTTTCTGGCTTTATACCTTATAGCTTTCATATAAACCTACTTCTGCATATAAATTATAAAAGTTCAGATTGTCCTGAAAAAAATGATATATAACACTTGAGGGTAAATTGAAAAGAGCTTTTTTGATAGCATTTAAAGAAAAAAACATCCAGGCGAGAGAAATTACCTAAAAATGCCTTTGGGCCCAGAGGGTTAATGCTTGTATTTTGTAATTATTTATAATTTATTTGTCAAAAATGGATTCAATCTCTTCACAACGTTCTGCTACATGAACCTAAAGTTATAGTAAAATGACCCGATGTGTGAGAACCTGAGAATCTTGATCTGTGTGTGAAAAGCAGCGCTGTGTCATTTGGAAAGAGACAACAACTTCCTGGTGCTGCGCTCTCCCTGATAATGAAGCCCAGTGCAAGGTTCTGGTCCAGAATGTTCCACACGAACAGTGTTCACAGCCGTATAGTCTGCAGCCTCTGGTAAATGTCTAAAGATCTGAACTGTCGAGACTTTTTTACAGTGAATAACATTGTAAAAAGTCTCGACAGCGTCTCCTGTTTTTTTGCGGAAAAATGGAGAATTCAACCCCGAAACTCTAAAATTCTGTTGAACTTTTGTTGCTGCACCACAAAGTCTTCTTGTGAGCTCTGTCACTGTGGTTTGGAAACATCACAGACAAAGAAAAAAGAGACCTGCCTGTGCTAGAAACTCTGTACAAAAGCAGACTTTTAAATGGAGCTCTTCAGATCCTCTCAGCCTGGAAGAGACATGTTTGAGCTGCTTCCATCAGGTCGGAGGTACTGCTCTAATAAAGGCAGGTCTGCACGCCATGCTAAGAGCTTCTTTCCACAAGATGTTACCAGCGTGAACAATGCACTTTAAATTAGGCACAACACATTTTTGACTGCAGCAATTTTTTAAAACTGTACTTTTTACTTTTGTATTTATTGCTTGATTTCACAGTGTGATTGTGTCAGTTGTGTCTGTGTTACTTGTTTGTTTGGTTATGTCCATGAGCACTGAGCTTCTTTTGCACTGTCTTTTCCAATGTGGTTTTTATCTACAAATGGCAATAAACTACCTACGGCTCGTGGGTGCGGGTTAGGGCACGGTGATTCAAAAAGCCCAGAAGTTCTGCGCTCTGTTGATTTTATCTCATGTATCTCTGCTCTGTCGTGTGGAGAGACACAGCAGCTCCAAAACACTTTGTGCACTGGCAGTTTCAAGTATGAATAGATTTTTCATTTGTATTATTATTTTGAACAGCTACATTCCTCTTCAGTAACTGTACTTTGCATGGTTTTGGTGTTTTGTGTAATAATAGTATTTACAGCTTAAACATGTTGGCTAGATTAACAGTTTAACTAATTGTGCTGCTCAACTGCGCAAGTAAAGCTTCACTAAAGTAACCAGAAGCACACAAATCAGCTCGCTTGAGTAACAGACTGGGCACTGCCCTCTGGAAATCAAGGCAGCCAGTACACAAAACTTCTCTTTGCACCATGTCAACGCAAAGACCTGGGGAAAGATAGAGCACTTGATGTTTTGATGTAGACTATTTTAAAACAATGATTTGTATGTATGTAAAGTGTACTCTCCCCTATGTGCATGTGTGTAAAGTGTACGTCCCCCTATGTGCATGTGTGTAAAGTGTACGTCCCCTTATGTGTGTAAAGTGTACGTCCCCTTATGTGCATGTGTGTAAAGTGTATGTCCCCCTATGTGCATGTGTGTAAAGTGTACGTCCCCCTATGTGCATGTGTGTAAAGTGTACGTCCCCCTATGTGCATGTGTGTAAAGTGTACGTCCCCTTATGTGCATGTGTGTAAAGTGTACGTCCCCCTCTGTGCATGTGTGTAAAGTGTACGTCCCCCTATGTGCATGTGTGTAAAGTGTACGTCCCCTTATGTGCATGTGTGTAAAGTGTACGTCCCCCTATGTGCATGTGTGTAAAGTGTACGTCCCCCTATGTGCATGTGTGTAAAGTGTACGTCCCCCTATGTGCATGTGTGTAAAGTGTACGTCCCTTATGTGTGTAAAGTGTACGTCCCCTTATGTGCATGTGTGTAAAGTGTATGTCCCCCTATGTGCATGTGTGTAAAGTGTACGTCCCCTATGTGCATGTGTGTAAAGTGTACGTCCCCCTATGTGCATGTGTGTAAAGTGTACGTCCCCCTATGTGCATGTGTGTAAAGTGTACGTCCCCCTATGTGCATGTGTGTAAAGTGTACGTCCCCCTATGTGCATGTGTGTAAAGTGTACGTCCCCCTATGTGCATGTGTGTAAAGTGTACTTTATGTGTGTGTCGTCCCCTATGTGCATGTGTGTAAAGTGTATGTCCCCTATGTGCATGTGTGTAAAGTGTACGTCCCCCTATGTGCATGTGTGTAAAGTGTACGTCCCCCTATGTGCATGTGTGTAAAGTGTACGTCCCCTTATGTGCATGTGTGTAAAGTGTACGTCCCCCTATGTGCATGTGTGTAAAGTGTACGTCCCCCTATGTGCATGTGTGTAAAGTGTACGTCCCCTATGTGCATGTGTGTAAAGTGTACGTCCCCTTATGTGCATGTGTGTAAAGTGTACGTCCCCCTATGTGCATGTGTGTAAAGTGTACGTCCCCTTATGTGCATGTGTGTAAGTGTACGTCCCCCTATGTGCATGTGTGTAAAGTGTATGTCCCCCTATGTGCATGTGTGTAAAGTGTATGTCCCCCTATGTGCATGTGTGTAAAGTGGACGTGTGTCGGTCAGACAACTACCACAGATTTGTATTTAATCTTCAATATGTTTGACAACATTAACCTTTTCAGTACTGGGATTGTTCATTTGAGTCTAACTCAGTAAATAACAGCGAACGCAAAGTGATACTCTATAATTTTACACAACCCTCGAACAGAGCTGAATGTAAGACTTTCCAAACCACTGTAACTTGTTGAAAACAGAGATGCTGGAGTGTCTTGTAGAATGACTTGTGCCGATGTGATAACATGGTGCTTAGATTAATCATTAGTGAACATGTGACTGTCATTTCTTTGTTACTTTGTATTTCATTCAAACACTTGGAACAAAGACTTGAACTAACCTTCTGCTCCCAGAGACAGATCATCTTCAAAACTGCAGCCGGTCCTCAGAGCTGCACAACACACACACACGTGAGAGCTGTGTAGGACTGCTTTCTACTAACACTCTGTATCAGCCTCACCTCTGTTTGGAGAGCCGCTGTGTTCATCTAGAGACGTTCCAAGAGGAGTCCTGCACACAAACAGAGATGCGGTCAAGCTTATGGAACAAAAAGAAGTCCTCGTCCAGTCTAAACCCTTGTGAGTCCCAGAGAAGGAGCAGACTTTAGGTTCCTTATGTGTCCTAACAGCGCTACACTTTCTAAAGCTCTTACACAAGTGTGCTTCTTATCTACAGGACAAACTTCAGCGCAGAGCTGAGCACACATATAAAGTGTTGTGTAACCTCTGTTTGCTATGGTCTCCACGTCCTGCTGCAGACATAGTGTGGCTGCCATCTTGGCCCCGGGCCCTCCACCTGTTGCTACAGAAACACACCGCTCCACTTAGGAAGCTTCCGCCAGTGACACAAACACTACACACAAATAAAGGCATAAAGTTAGAGCTCCACCCACTCCCTTGGCTGAAGTAAGGCTGCATCTCTAATCAAATATACAAAGTATAATGTAATCAGATTAGTTTATTTGAGTGACGCACAAACAAAAGTTGACATTAAACGTGTCTATCTCCATAAGAACACTAGTCAGATCTGTGGAGAGGCAGCTACGCACCACTAAGAGAACTAGTTCTAGAATGAAGACTTCAGTGAATAAATGACACACTTTCCAGCAAGTCAAAACAAGCTCGCAGAGACAAGACCCTACACTACTACAAGAACCCCCTTTTCCCACATAAAAGCACTACCCAACATACACATGCACCCCCACGCACACACCCGTGAGTGACGCACCTGCGCACGCACACACACTCCCGAGTGCTGGCTGGACCTGTTTCCTGCCCTGTTCTCTGTTTGCTTTGCCTGTTTCTGCTGCAGTGTAAACACACAGGTGACAGAGTAACACCTGCAATCATCCAAGTCATCATCAGAGAGAGGGAGTACTATGGGAAGTACTACACACACACAAATACCTGTATTCTTTAGAGTACAATGATACAACTATATAAAGTTAAGGTATACTTTTATTGTCCCTGTAGGGAAATGTGTCCTCTGCATTTGACCCTGGATCCTTCAATGCCTCTGGGGCTCCTCAGGAGCAGTGATCGCCGCAGTGCAGCGCTCAGGGACCCATCTCCAGATGTTCTTGCTAGGCTTGGTCAGGACTACCGTAGCTGGAGGATATTACCCTAACGTGCATGTTATTGGTTGGTGGGGAAACCGGAGTGCCCGGAGGAAACCCACCCAGACACGGGGAGAAAAATGCAAACTCCACACAGAAAGACCCGGCCTGTGCGGGAGTCGAACCTGCAAAAGCAGGAGCGCTATCCGCTCTGCCACCGTGCCGCAAATTATATATATATATTAAAGCTGGGCGGCAATTAAAATTTTTAATCGCGATTAATCGCACTTTACACACAAAGTTCAATAAATAGCTATTTTAACCTCTTTTTTCTCTAAAATATGTCTTTTTTAAAGTATATTTAAGGTTCTTCATTTTGTAGAGTGTACAATCCTGCACATTTTGTGGTATATTTTGGCTTAGATACTTTTAGCTACTCATAGAACTATAGTTACATTGGTAAATAACATTTCCAGTCCTGATGAAAACCTGGTCCAGTTCTGGGATAGTCCTGGTTCAAACCAGCTCAGTACTCACTAAATACACTGTGGGAAGTGAAACAAGGCCGTTTTTAAAGTTTTCAAAATAAACATCACAAACACGAGTGTGAAAGTTCGCGCATCGCCGTTGACCTAGCGCTGAATCTCCGTGCGCATATTTAATGACGTGTTAAAGGTTTGAAGCTCCGTGGTACTTGGGTCTTTTGGGATGATTTGAACACTCAGACGAAGCTCAGACTCGTCTCAGTCCCGCTGTCTGTACAGCAGAGCTCACTTCCTTGTATTTAAAGCTCTATGATTTCAGTCCACAGTAAGCTGAACACAGGTGAATACATTTCTTGGTTTGGCTTGACTGATTGTGAGAACAATAAAGAGTGCATTACAGGGTGCACTCTGTATGTATGTATGTATATATATATAATTTTGCACGCCTACTTTTCAGGTTTTAATTTGTAAAAAATAAATAAATCATGTATGACAGTCCTTCAAATTCACCATTGTGTGCAACTTAGTGTTGGTCTTTCACACAAAGTTTCAGTGAAATATGTTATTTTGTTAGAATAATATAATAATGTTATAAGATGTAGATTTTTGCGGTCATAATAAAAGAAAATGTAAAAAAGTTCAAGGGGGTTGAATACTTTTGCAAGGCACTGTACATATATAGGCGATGGTGTGTGACAACAGTACCTGCATTCAGAGAGCCAGCTGCTGATCTTGTGGGGGACACGCCCTGAAAAAAGACGCACAGGAAATAACAGAGTAAGAGTGACGGCAATGCTAATCAATACCCACACACTAATCAATACTAAAGCTGACACAGGGTGAAGTTTTATATTTATATACACTGCTCAAAAAATTAAGGGAACGCTAAAGTAACACGCTGTATATCTGACTTAATGAAATATTTTTATTAAATACTTTTTTCTTTCCATAGTTGAATATGGAGCTGAGCTGACAACAAAATCACACAAAAATGATCAATGAAAATCAAATGTATCAGCCCATGGAGGTCTGGATTTGGAAATATGTTCAAAATCAAAGTGTAAAAACACACTACAGGCTGATCCAACTTTGATGTAATGTCCTTTAAACAAGTCAAAATGAGACTCAGTAGTGTGTGTGGCCTCCGCGTGCACTTGTGACCTCCCTACAACTGTGGTCCAACTCTGCGTTGGTGGATGGAGCGAGACATGATGTCCCACATGTGCTCAATTGGATTTAGGTCTGGGGACCGGGCAGGTCAGTCCATAACATCAGTGCCTTCAGGTTGGAGGAACTGCTGACACACTCCAGCCGCATGAGGTCTAGCTTTGTCTTGCATTAGGAGGAACCCAGGGCCAACCGCACCAGCATATGGTCTCACAAGGGGTCTGAGGATCTCATCTCGGTACCTCAGGGCAGTCAGGCTACCTCTGGCGAGCACATGGAGGGCTGTGCGTCCCATCCCACACCATTACTGACCCACTGCCAAACTGGTCATGCTTTAGGATGTTGCAGGCAGCAGAACGTTCTCCACTGTGTCTCCAGACTCTTTCACGTCTGTCTCATGTGCTCAGTGTGAACCTGCTTTCATCTGTGAAGAGCACAGGGAGCCAGTGGTCAATTTACCAATCTTGGTGTTCTCTGGCCAAAACTAAACGTCCTGCACGGTGTTGGGCAGTAAGTACAGCTCCCACCTGTGGACGTCAGGCCCTCATACCAGCCTCATGGAGTCTGTTTCTGACTGTTTGAGCAGACACATGCACATTTGTGGCCTGCTGGAGCTCATTTTGCAGGGCTCTGGCAGAGCTCCTCCTGTTCCTCCTTGCACAAAGAAGGAGGTAGAGGTCCTGCTGCTGGGTGGCTGCCCTCCCACGGCCTCCTCCACAACTCCTGATGTACTGGCCTGTCTCCTGGTAGCGCCTCCATACTCTGGACACTACGTTGATAGACACAGCAAACCTTCTTGCCACACGCATTGATGTGCCATCCTGGATGAGCTGCACTACCTGAGCCACTTGTGTGGGTTGTAGACTCCGTCTCATGCTATCACTAGAGTGAAAACACCACCAGCATTCAAAAGTGAGATAAACATCAGCCAGAAAGCATCTGAACTGTTGCTTGATAAAGTGAACAGTTTGATTTCACAGAAGTGTGATTGACTTGGAGTTACATTGTGTTGTTTAAGTGTTCCCTTTAGTGCAGTTTTTGCTGTATTTTTTTACACACACACACATATATACATACATATATACTGTATATATACACACACACAGTATAAACATACACAAACACACCGTTTGGCTGGACGCTGCCCTGCTCCTGCTCCTTGTCCTGCTCCTTGTCCTGCTCCTGGTGCAGATCTCTTTTGGGGGATGACTTCCAGGTGGAGTCCTTGCTTTGAGCCCACAGACGCCGCCTGCGCTCTATAGAAAAAAAAAGTCAATAACACAGGACTTCTGCAAAAGCATGTTGTGCACAGGGATCAGTCACACTTCTGCTGTTGTGGAAACCTTATCAGATATTTGTATTTCATTTAATTTCCTAGGTGCCTTTCTGGGCTCAAGGTCGCCTTACAAGTAGCACATACATCGTGTTAGAAATACAATCAAACAAACAATGAAGCGAGCACACTTCAGCAAACTGTGAAGAGTGGGTCTTGTCACCACGCCCTCCGCCTGCGTTTCAGATCAAATCCACATCATACCGGCCAATCAGATTAGTTTATCTGTGTGACGCACATGAAACAAAGAAGCTGATTGGTCGTCTGTCATTTAGACCAAAATCTAACTTCACTCACCTCACGTTAAAACAGTTTCTCATTGATTCTGCAGAAATCTGTGATGTTTTTCAGTTCCACCTGATATTTTTTTCATGTATTTTTTCGTCACGGTAACCAGGCGATATATTTTTAATATATTGTCTGGAATTCCAGGCAACCGTTTCAGTGGAGAGGACAGAAGTCAGATTGGAAAAGTTTGTGGGTTGTTGGAAGTAAAATGAGAATGCAGTTGAGCAAAGACAGTTTTTTCGAGAATTTTGGGGATGAATGAAACCGAATCTGTTGAGATCAGTGGGATCTGAACCAGCTTTTTGAGAAGAGGAGAAACAACAGCAGTTTGAGGAGGAGTGGCTTCTATTAATGATGAGAGGGGCAGAGATGGAACAATAGCTTTACAGTGGGAAAGGGGTCAAGTTGACATGAGGAGGTTTTGGACTTTTAGAAATTTAAAAAAACAGAGGGTAGGGTGAATGAAGAGAATGGAGTTGTAATGGCAAAAGATAGAGAGGCAGATGGAGCAGAGAAAAGAATTTGTTGTTGGTGAATAAAGTGGATTTTTGAGGAAAAGAATGAGGCCAAGGTGTTGCTAAAGTCAGAGCAAAAGAGATGAGATGGAAGAGAGTCAGGCGGTTTGGTGATGTTTGTAATGAGAGAAAAGAGAGCTTTGGAATGTCCTTCGTTAGAACTGATTAAACCAGAGTAGTTTGTGGCTTTGGTTTAGGAGATGCAGTCTTTGTAGTGGATAATGTCTAGTCCAGTTTTGTTTTAGAGTCTTTCGAGTTGTCGACCTTTTGCTTGTAACTGTCGGAGTGTGGGGGTGTACCAGGGTCCAGTGTGAGTGAATGAGACAGATCTGGATTTGAGTGGAGCAAGTGTGTGATGTGCAGTGTCGTAGTCTGTACTGGAAGGTCTCTGATCAGGGTGGATGAAGTGTCCAGACTGTGAGAGAGGAAATTGTTTTGGAAAGAGGCAGATTGACGTGAAATGTAAGGAGTGAGTGGTCAGAAAAGGGGATGTAGTTGGCTGAACAGTCCATGGGTGTTACACCTGAGTCCAGATGTGTCCATTTGAATGAAAAATGAGCAAACCAAAACTATCTAAGCAAGATGTGAAATCATTTGTGAGTTACTGTAAAGTCCCCTGGTAAAATGACATAAAAAGCGTCGAAACATCCTCTGACCCCGCCCTCTCTGCCTGACTCCTCCCTCTCTGATTCTGACTCCTCCCTCTCTGCCTCTGACTCCTCCCTCTCTGCCTCTGACTCCTCCCTCTCTGATTCTGACTCCTCCCTCTCTGCCTCTGACTCCTCCCTCTCTGCCTCTGACTCCTCCCTCTCTGCCTCTGACCCCTCCCTCTCTGCCTCTGACTCCGCCCTCTCTTCCTCTGGTGAACTGGAGGTGTGGAGAGGGTGTGATGTGAGGTGGCTTCACGTGTGCAGATTCCAGCAGCATGTGGGGTTTATATTGCACAGATTGTGTGAACAAATGTGGACGAATCCATGTATGCTTTGTATTTGGACAGAAGCTTTTAATATTTTAAAATTATGAATTAACCTTTATGTGGCTAATTCTGTAGCCACTAGAAGTGTGCACTTGCTCAGCAAAAACCCTAGGCAACCCTTTGTAAATGAGGCCTTTGGTCTGCAGTCGCAGTCAACAGGACTAAACACAGATGAGTATCAGTCTGACCTGCAGGAGGGAGGGGCTCTGGGGCCCCGGAGCTGTCGTCCACTGGCCCCTGCATCACTGCACACACTCAGCCAGGCTCCTGCATGAGAAACACAAAACAATCATACACTTACTCTATGAGCAGGCTTAAGCGGTTATGGTTAGGGTTAGACTTAGATTTAAGCCGGCTGCACACTACAGGAGCTTTGGCTGGATTTTAAGCCCGATGTGCCCCTCTACGAGTTCAGGAGGCGTGGTTTCTCTCCTTATGTTTATGCATCACTGCAATTAGTTTTCAGGAGCATCGTGAGGTTCACCTGCTGCAGTATCTGGTGCATCTGCCTTGTGACGACGCCTCTGAAAATGTCAAATAAAGAAACATCGCCTCATCGTCTGTAAACAAATGTAACTCTTTGTGCTCGTTGTCAAAGTGCAGATTCTTTTTACGAGCATTACACACGTCATCTCCAACACACCTGCTCCTTAAACGCTGTGAGAAGCACCTTTACTAGACTAGAGAACATGCCTTTTACACTGCTCTGTGAGTGGAACAGCTCCTTTAGAAACCTGCTTTAATCATTGTTGTTGGAGTTGTTTGACTTTTGTAAAAAACACTCACTGTTCTGCGCTCGCTGCTGCTCCACAAGTCTGTCAAGTCTCTGTTCTTCACTGTCAGACTAAGAATCCTGGAAATGTCCTTAGGTCTGCGGAACATTCAGTTTTTCACTAAAGTGTAGCAACACGTCATACACACAGTATTTACACCAACAACACGTCATACACACAGTATTTACACCAGCAACACGTCATACACACAGTATTTACACCAACAACACGTCATACACACAGTATTTACACCAGCAACACGTCATACACACAGTATTTACACCAACAACACGTCACACAGTATTTACACCAGCAACACGTCACACAGTATTTACACCAGCAACACGTCATACAGTATTTACACCAGCAACACGTCATACACACAGTATTTACACCAGCAACACGTCATACACATAGTATTTACACCAACAACACGTCACACAGTATTTACACCAACAACACGTCACACAGTATTTACACCAGCAACACGTCACACAGTATTTACACCAGCAACACGTCATACAGTATTTACACCAGCAACACGTCATACACACAGTATTTACACCAGCAACACGTCATACACACAGTATTTACACCAGCAACACGTCATACACATAGTATTTACACCAACAACACGTCATACACACAGTATTTACACCAACAACACGTCATACACACAGTATTTACACCAACAACACGCCATACACACAGTATTTACACCAGCAACACGTCATACACACAGTATTTACACCAGCAACACGTCATACACACAGTATTTACACCAGCAACACGTCATACACACAGTATTTACACCAACAACACGTCATACACACAGTATTTACACCAGCAACACGTCATACACACAGTATTTACACCAGCAACACGTCATACACTCAGTATTTACACCAGCAACACGCCATACACACAGTATTTACACCAACAACACGTCATTCACACAGTATTTACACCAGCAACACGTCATACACTCAGTATTTACACCAGCAACACGTCATACGCACAGTATTTACACCAGCAACAGGTCATACACTCAGTATTTACACCAACAACACGTCATACACACAGTATTTACACCAGCAACACGCCATACACACAGTATTTACACCAGCAACACGTCATACGCACAGTATTTACACCAGCAACACGTCACACAGTATTTACACCAGCAACACGCCATACGCACAGTATTTACACCAGCAACACACCAGCAACACGTCATACACACAGTATTTACACCAGCAACACGTCATACGCACAGTATTTACACCAGCAACACGTCATACACACAGTATTTACACCAGCAACACGCCATACGCACAGTATTTACACCAGCAACACGCCATACGCACAGTATTTACACCAGCAACTCACCAGCAACACGTCATACACACAGTATTTACACCAGCAACACGTCATACGCACAGTATTTACACCAGCAACACACCAGCAACACGTCATACACACAGTATTTACACCAACAACACGTCATACAGTATTTACACCAACAACACGTCACACACACAGTATTTACACCAACAACACGTCATACACTCAGTATTTACACCAACAACACGTCATACGCACAGTATTTACACCAGCAACACGTCATACACACAGTATTTACACCAGCAACACGTCATACGCACAGTATTTACACCAGCAACACGTCATACACACAGTATTTACACCAGCAACACGTCATACACACAGTATTTACACCAACAACACGTCATACACACAGTATTTACACCAGCAACACGTCATACGCACAGTATTTACACCAACAACACGTCATACACACAGTATTTACACCAGCAACACGTCATACAGTATTTACACCGGCAACACGTCATACACACAGTATTTACACCAACAACACGTCATACGCACAGTATTTACACCAACAACACGTCATACGCACAGTATTTACACCAGCAACACGTCATACACACAGTATTTACACCAACAACACGTCATTCACACAGTATTTACACCAGCAACACGTCATACGCACAGTATTTACACCAACAACACGTCATACACACAGTATTTACACCAGCAACACGTCATACGCACAGTATTTACACCAGCAACACGTCATACACACAGTATTTACACCAGCAACACGTCATACACACAGTATTTACACCAACAACACGTCATACACACAGTATTTACACCAGCAACACGTCATACGCACAGTATTTACACCAACAACACGTCATACACACAGTATTACACCAGCAACACGTCATACAGTATTTACACCGGCAACACGTCATACACACAGTATTTACACCAACAACACGTCATACGCACAGTATTTACACCAACAACACGTCATACGCACAGTATTTACACCAGCAACACGTCATACACACAGTATTTACACCAACAACACGTCATTCACACAGTATTTACACCAGCAACACGTCATACGCACAGTATTTACACCAACAACACGTCATACACACAGTATTTACACCAGCAACACGTCATACGCACAGTATTTACACCAGCAACACGTCATTCGCACAGTATTTACACCAGCAACACGTCATACGCACAGTATTTACACCAGCAACACGTCACACAGTATTTACACCAGCAACACGTCATACACACAGTATTTACACCAGCAACACGCCATACACACAGTATTTACACCAACAACACGTCATACACACAGTATTTACACCAGCAACACGTCATACGCACAGTATTTACACCAGCAACACGTCATACACACAGTATTACACCAGCAACACGTCATACGCACAGTATTTACACCAGCAACACGTCATACACACAGTATTTACACCAGCAACACGTCATTCACACAGTATTTACACCAGCAACACGTCATACACACAGTATTTACACCAGCAACACGTCATACAGTATTTACACCAACAACACGTCATACAGTATTTACACCAACAACACGTCATACACACAGTATTTACACCAACAACACGTCATACACACAGTATTTACACCAGCAACACGTCATACGCACAGTATTTACACCAGCAACACGTCATACACACAGTATTTACACCAGCAACACGTCATACGCACAGTATTTACACCAACAACACGTCATACACACAGTATTTACACCAGCAACACGTCATACAGTATTTACACCGGCAACACGTCATACACACAGTATTTACACCAACAACACGTCATACGCACAGTATTTACACCAACAACACGTCATACGCACAGTATTTACACCAGCAACACGTCATACACACAGTATTTACACCAACAACACGTCATTCACACAGTATTTACACCAGCAACACGTCATACGCACAGTATTTACACCAACAACACGTCATACACACAGTATTTACACCAGCAACACGTCATACGCACAGTATTTACACCAGCAACACGTCATTCGCACAGTATTTACACCAGCAACACGTCATACGCACAGTATTTACACCAGCAACACGTCACACAGTATTTACACCAGCAACACGTCATACACACAGTATTTACACCAGCAACACGCCATACACACAGTATTTACACCAACAACACGTCATACACACAGTATTTACACCAGCAACACGTCATACGCACAGTATTTACACCAGCAACACGTCATACACACAGTATTTACACCAACAACACGCCATACACACAGTATTTACACCAGCAACACGTCATACACACAGTATTTACACCAGCAACACGTCATACACACAGTATTTACACCAGCAACACGTCATACGCATAGTATTTACACCAACAACACGTCATACGCACAGTATTTACACCAGCAACACGCCATACACACAGTATTTACACCAACAACACGTCATACGCACAGTATTTACACCAGCAACACGTCATACACACAGTATTTACACCAGCAACACGTCATACAGTATTTACACCAACAACACGTCATACACACAGTATTTACACCAACAACACGTCATACGCACAGTATTTACACCAGCAACACGTCATACACACAGTATTTACACCAGCAACACGTCATACGCACAGTATTTACACCAGCAACACGTCATTCACACAGTATTTACACCAGCAACACGTCATACGCACAGTATTTACACCAGCAACACGTCATACACACAGTATTTACACCAACAACACGCCATACACACAGTATTACACCAGCAACACGTCATACACACAGTATTTACACCAGCAACACGTCATACACACAGTATTTACACCAGCAACACGTCATTCACACAGTATTTACACAAGCAACACGTCATACACACAGTATTTACACCAACAACATGCCATACGCACAGGAATCGCTCTTATTAGAATCAAGTCAGATCTGATTCGAACAATTCAACTTTCACAAGAAGATGCTGACAGAACTCCAAGTCAGATTCATGAAGAAGCAGTACAATTTGTTCTTAAGAAGCCAAAACACTCAGCTCCACACTTCCCCTCCCTCGTTCACAGAAAAATTAATCAGTGTTTGCTTAGACACGCCCTCTGAACACACATGGACCAGCCGCACAGTGTGTGAGAGAGACGAAGCGGACAGACTCGACTGACTAGTGCTGTCCTGGGGGGTTCTAACAGAGGCTCTGGTCCTGGGGAGTTCTAACAGACGCTCTGGTCCTGGGGGGTTCTAACAGAGGCTCTGGTCCTGGGGGGGTTCTAACAGAGGCTCGGGTCCTGGGGGTTCTAACAGACGCTCTGGTCCTGGGGGTTCTAACAGAGGCTCGGGTCCTGGGGGGTTCTAACAGAGGCTCTGGTCCTGGGGGGTTCCAACAGACGCTCTGGTCCTGGGGGGTTCAAACAGACGCTCTGGTCCTGGGGGGTTCTAACAGAGGCTCTGGTCCTGGGGGGTTCTAACAGAGGCTCTGGTCCTGGGGGGTTCTAACAGACGCTCTGGTCCTGGGGGGTTCTAACAGAGGCTCGGGTCCTGGGGGTTCTAACAGACGCTCTGGTCCTGAGAGGTTCTAACAGAGGCTCTGGTCCTGGGGGGTTCTAACAGACGCTCTGGTCCTGAGAGGTTTTAACAGAGGCTCTGGTCCTGGGGGTTCTAACAGAGGCTCTGGTCCTGGGGGTTCTAACAGAGGCTCGGGTCCTGGGGGGTTCTAACAGACGCTCTGGTCCTGGGGGGTTCTAACAGACGCTCTGGTCCTGGGGGTTCTAACAGAGGCTCGGGTCCTGGGGGTTCTAACAGACGCTCTGGTCCTGGGGGGTTCTAACAGAGGCTCGGGTCCTGGGGGTTCTAACAGAGGCTCTGGTCCTGGGGGGTTCTAACAGAGGCTCTGGTCACGGGGGTTCTAACAGACGCTCTGGTCCTGGGGGGTTCTAACAGACGCTCTGGTCCTGGGGGTTCTAACAGAGGCTCTGGTCCTGGGGGGTTCTAACAGAGGCTCTGGTCCCGGGGGGTTCTAACAGAGGCTCTGGTCCTGGGGGGTTCTAACAGAGGCTCTGGTCCTGGGGGGTTCTAACAGACGCTCTGGTCCTGGGGGGTTCAAACAGACGCTCTGGTCCTGGGGGGTTCTAACAGACGCTCTGGTCCTGGGGGGTTCTAAAAGAGGTTCTGGTCCTGGGGGGTTCTAACAGAGGCTCTGGTTCTGGGGGGTTCTGGGTTGTAACAGAGGCTCTGGTCCTGGGGGGTTCTAACAGAGGCTCTGGTCCTGGGGGTTCTAACAGAGGCTCTGGTCCTGGGGGGTTCTAACAGACGCTCTGGTCCTGAGAGGTTCTAACAGAGGCTCTGGTCCTGGGGGGTTCTAACAGAGGCTCTGGTCCTGAGAGGTTCTAACAGAGGCTCTGGTCCTGGGGGGTTCTAACAGATGCTCTGGTCCTGGGGGTTCTAACAGAGGCTCTGGTCCTGGGGGGTTCTAACAGATGCTCTGGTCCTGAGAGGTTCTAACAGAGGCTCTGGTCCTGGGGGGTTCTAACAGAGGCTCGGGTCTGTAAGTAGGGCCCGACCGATTTATCGGTTAGCCGATTATAATCTGCCGATATTGCACTCTTATGAGTCATCGTAATCTGCAAAAATTTTGCCGATTGGCGCCGATGAACTTCATTATTGCAAGGCCGCGGAGCAGTTAACTTTCAATGCAGGCTTAGCTGCACTAGCTAAATTCTGCCAGCAGAGGGGGCCAACAGGTCATGAACGCCCGCCAGATCAGACTAGTCAGTGCTAGTTAGATCTCCGCTCCGCTGAGACAGACAAACAGATTTACCTCGAGACGCCGAGGTACCTAAACCAAACAAAACCCTACGTCTGCGTGTTTACAGACATTCACACATCAGCCGAAATCCCTGTAAATGTCCTTGTTTAACAGATCTGAACGGAAATGGCAGACAGGTAGGCGTTGATTTATGCTAACTGCTAATACTTTTTTATTTCATTCAAGACGGCAGCATTTCTTGTGTTTTGGATTTGTTTTATGATGACTGACTCGATCTGTAGCAGCTTAAATGTGTCTCTGTCGCGCTGTTCCGATGGACGATCCACACAATCATACGTCTCTCTCTTTAAATCCATTTACGCTGATAAAAGTCCAAACATCCAGACTCAGTACAAACTTTCACCAACACCCACCTACTCGACCCTCTGTTGCCACGACAACAAGGTTGTACTTCCGGTTCATGGTTTTTGTTGTAGTCTGTCAAATGTTTATCTTAATGCGGAAAAAACAGCTATTTGATTGGAGAATGAGCCATGGCCGATATTAATAATAAATCTGAAGGTAAAATAGACACAGAGTCATTGTGAATCAACTAATCTTCAGTTCACAGATTGAAAACACAGACAAATGACCTGAGGACGCCTGAGTTTAGACTGTAAGTAAGAAATACACTATTAAATAATACTTTTCTCACTTCAATCCAAAGTTGTATGTGCGTAATTGTACCTCACAAACATACAGTATAAGCAAACTAGTGTTTGGCGTAGCACGTTTGCTAAAGTTAACAACTTTATCGCCATTAATCATTGCAAATTCAGTGTTTAACAGTTTTATTTGAAGAAGCAGCGTTGTGTGTGCTATTAATATGTAGCCTGCGTGCTCCAAGTAAATGTAAGATATTGAGCTGTGATGCTTTTCAAACACATGAGAAGGGGTCAACTTTTATTATTAATAAGATTTTTAAACAAATCGGCAGATTAATAAAAAATCTGCCTTTCTAGGGCTCTTTAAATCGGCATCGGCATCTGCCCCCAAAAACGTAATCGGCCGTTCCCTATCTGTAAGTTTGCAATATTGTTTTAAAACAACAAGCAAAAAAAGTTAAAGCCACGTTTGCAAGAACTTCCCTTTGTGACTGAAAAATAGGAGTTTGTTTTGTTCTGGTTGGTCGTAGAATTTGTACTCACAGAAGAACATTTCAGTTAAGTTCATTTTGTTTCTGGGTTGGTTTATGTTGATGGTGTCGTTCTTTATGTGGTAATGGTTCTTCTTTGCTCTTTACTTTGGCAGTGGCCTCCGCCTGGAAGCAGGACGCAGATGAATGAAAATGTTCCCAAGTCCTCAGTCCACTTTCTTTCCTCAGTAAGTAACAAGGAATATTCTGTGTTTTTCTTTTTGGAAATGCGGTTTAATGTATCTTTTGCAAATATATTTTTCTGTAAGAGCCAACTGTGCTAACTAGCTGTTTAGGCTAACTCAAGCTCATTGTTCTTTTACAGCTGTGTTAATACTCTGTATTTTCTGAACCTGTTACAGTTTCACACAAAAAGAAAAGAAGAAATACTTGAGACAAGTAAAGATGGAAAGATGTCCGTTTGAGTTTAGCAGAAGAGTAGAGGAGTTGGATGAACAAGGCCCATTGTTCTTCATCATGAAATCTCCAACTTTTTCATCTGAGAATTAAACAAGAATAAAAACACGCACTGCTATGTTTTGTAAAAAACTAAACAAACAAATAAAGAGTATTTAGACCAGATTAAGTTTGGCTGTGAAACATCTGAGGCTACATAGTCCTGGTCTGGAGAACGTTGTGATGTGAACCTCAGAAGAACACAACAGCTTTTTTAACTCACACAGAGTTGTGGATATCTCGACACAAACACTGAGGAGCTGTAGATCTGAGTCTGTGTTAATGCTGTTGAATCTGCATCTCTCCTTTCACCTGCTCCTCATGCTTTTCCAGCAGCAGGACAAAACTGGAAATTGAAGTTTAGATAATAAAAATGAATGCTATTTTCAACATATAAAAAATACTAATATCTGCTAATTACTTTGTTTATTGTAAATACAAAACAACATTCTCCAGACCAGACTCTTTCACACACGTCTGGCAGCCAAACTGAAAGGGTCTACCCACTGATAAATAACATTGTCAATAATTACTGACATTTGTGTTTGTGGGCGGAGTTTAGCAGCAGAAGATGGTTACAGCTCGACCAACGAGGTGACAGACACACACTAAGACAGGAAGTGTGTGTTTGGGATCCAGCTCACCACTTCCTGTTCTCACTTATTTATAGAACTGTCAGTCCTGCGTTTGAGCGGTTTATTGTCGTTTAACTCTGTGTGAGGCCTGAGGTCCACAGCAGACTGTCGTTTAACTCTGTGTGAGGCCTGAGGTCCACAGCAGACTGTCGTTTAACTCTGTGTGAGGCCTGAGGTCCACAGCAGACTGTCGTTTAACTCTGTGTGAGGCCTGAGGTCCACAGCAGACTGTCGTTTAACTCTGTGTGAGGCCTGAGGTCCACAGCAGACTGTCGTTTAACTCTGTGTGAGGCCTGAGGTCCACAGCAGACTGTCGTTTAACTCTGTGTGAGGCCTGAGGTCCACAGCAGACTGTCGTTTAACTCTGTGAAAGGCCTAGGCAGTTTCTTCGAATTAGCTTATGGCAGCCAGAAAATGAACAGAATATAACCACAGGCCTAAATTTGGCTGCCATAAGACCCAATTTATTTATTGCAATAACAACCTGAGTCCATATCATCTCCATCGAAAATCTAAACTTAAAATCAGTGTAAGCTCAACAATTGTGCATAATAAAACACTACTGCACTTAGAGCCTGCGTGGGCGGGGCCTGAGTGTCCATGAGTGTCCTTACAAAACTCATACTCAGTCATCTTTGATTATTTGTGCAATCTTTGTTTATACGTGCATTTGACTGTATGCACTTTCTGCACTATTGTTCTTGTATTGTATTTTGTGTGAGTTTGTCCTCCTGCTTTGTAATTTTTCACGCTCTTCTCTGTGTACAAATTGTGCTCTATATAAACATATAAACTTCCCTTGCCTGTTTTCGTTATTTCTCCTATTTCCTTGTAAAGAACATCTCATTACTTAGTTTATCCATGATCTGTTCTTTGCTATTCACATGTTGTCCCTTGTCCCACTCCCTCTGGCAGTGTATCTGTTCCAGATGCTCCTGCTCCAGTGTCGATGCCTGGACCTCGGATCCCACCGAATCTTGACTTCGGATTCCACCGAATCTTGAGATCCTGGACCTCGCTCATTGTTCCACTCCAGCCTCTCTTTGACTGGCTGTCTTCGTCCTGCTAGAAAAATCGTCTATCTGATTCCTGACTCCACAGACTTAAACTTCTAATTACATCTGGACATACGTCAGTCCTGGTCACATCTACAGCCTGTCTGTCCATGGGAGTGGATCCCTCTTTCACTGTGGTTCTCCTCGAGGTTTCTCTTTTTCCCTCAATGGGTTTTTTTGAGTTTTTCCTGCCGAGAAGGAGGGTCTAAGGACAGGGGATGCTCTGGGACAAATTTTATTTGCCACTTTGTTGTTGTAACAATCTGACTGCATTTCCTAATAATGATTGTTTCTAATTTTACATTGTTTCTGTTGACATTGACCAAATGTTTCACTGTTTGATTTTCTGACAAATCTTGTTTGCTAAATCAACATCTTGTAAAGTCCACTGAGATAACTAGAGTTGTGATTTTGGGCTATACAAATACATTGAATTGAATTGAATTTGTGTCATGTTCTAAGGTCCTCTGGGTGGGTGAGGTCCCCTGGGTGGGTGAGGTCCTCCGGGTGAGTGAGGTCCTCTGGGTGGGTGAGGTCCTCTGGGTGGGTGAGGTCCTCTGGGTGGGTGAGGTCCTCCGGGTGAGTGAGGTCCTCTGGGTGGTGAGGTCCTCTGGGTGGGTGAGGTCCTCTGGGTGGGTGAGGTCCCTGGGTGGGTGAGGTCCTCTAGGTCGGGGTTGTTAACCTTTTTGACCTCGGGGCCCGAATATTCATGTAGAAAGTATCCTGGGGCCCAATCTCAAAATAAATGTATTGTATTTGACTGATTTTGTAGCCCTCAAGGAGGTGCTCGCGGGCCAACTTTGGGCCCCGGCCCTATGGTTAAGAATCACTGCTCTAGGTGAGGTCCCCTGGGTGGGTGAGGTCCTCTGGGTGAGGTCCTCTGGGGGGTTGAGGTCCTCTGGGTGGGTGAGGTCCTCTGGGTGGGTGAGGTCCTCTGGGTGGGTGAGGTCCCCTGGGTGGGTGAGGTCCCCTGGGTGGGTGAGGTCCTCTGGGTGGTTGAGGTCCTCTGGGTGGGTGAGGTCCTCTGGGTGGGTGAGGTCCTCTGGGTGAGGTCCTCTGGGTGGGTGAGGTCCTTGGGTGGGTGAGGTCCTCTGGGTGAGGTCCCCTGGGTGGGTGAGGTCCCCTGGGTGGGTGAGGTCCTCCAGGTGAGGTCCCCTGGGTGGGTGAGGTCCTCCGGGTGAGGTCCTCCAGGTGAGGTCCCTGGGTGGGTGAGGTCCGGTGGGTGAGGTCCCCTGGGTGGGTGAGGTCCCCTGGGTGGGTGAGGTCCCCTGGGTGAGGTCCTCCGGGTGAGGTCCCTGGGTGGGTGAGGTCCCTGGGTGAGGTCCTCTGGGTGGGTGAGGTCCTCCAGGTGAGGTCCCCTGGGTGAGACCATCAGGTCTTGTTTGTCTGGACACTTTCTAGTCTGGATCAGTTTAAGTTCGGTCACAAAGTCACATGTTCAAGTTCGATTCTAACGAGACAAAAATTGGGATTTAGTGATCATTCACAATCAGGGTTGTCATGGCAAAAGTCAATTTCATTTTCCTCCCATTTTTGTCTAAAAGCTTGCTTTTTCTCAATTATGATCATTTTATGATCTTCAACTAATTAAATAAAAAGACATGATCAGAATATGTAAATGCACTTGTTTTATTTAAACTATATAGAATAAATAAAACAGATGTGGAGCTCGACAGAGGGAACGTTTACAGACATACTGTATCGCGGGTCATCAGCTCTGTGTGGTTATTTTCAGTTTGATCAGGGTTTTGTTCAGCTGTAAACCAAACACATTTACTTTTCATTTTAGTAAAAGATAAAGACATTTTCGGATGAACTTAACTAGACTTGATCATTTGTCCACACGTATTGTAGAGTGAATGAATAATCTCGATTATTGAAGAACCTGCAGTCAGCCTATGAGACCCTATAGTCCGATCAAAATCCTCTTCATGTGTCACAAACATGATGATTATTCAACATTTTCTTTCTTTCTCATTGTCTAAACATCAAGTTTCGAGAGACTTTTTAACAAATCAAACCTCAGAATAAATCTGTTGCTCTCACACACATTCAGATACATTTGCTCTGCAATAGAATGTATTCAATGACTCAAATATTTATTCTAAAATTGTCCTACAAAATGACAAATTCATTTTTCACAAAAAAATAAATAATAATAATAAAATAAAACGTATTCATCTGAGATGTAAAATACTTTTCTATTTCATGTTAAACCGGCTGATTCAAAGAATGGAGCCAGTATAACACAGGCCTTACATTAGAAAGCTCTGTTCACCAGAATCACACCAGGTCACAATTAGAGATCGACCGATATGGGTTTTTGGGTGGCCGATGCCGATTTTTACGCGATTTGACCAGCCGATGCCGATTTCAGTGGCCGATATGCAATTCTGCATGTTGTTTTCACCCTTTTGATGACAGTGTGTCGTTTTTCCGAGTGCTGTCAACAGCACGACGAAAGGAAAGCACGTGCATGTGTTCTTGTAAACAAACACCCGGTGATGGCCTCTACAGAGGACTTGCAAGCAAAAGTTCGAAAAATTATTGCTGCTAAGCGTTAATGCAGAAATATACAAGTATATTGAGAGAGAAAAGAATCTTACCATGTTTTTCTCTCCGGTCAACTTTGGTGCTGAGGCGCTTAGTGCTCTTACCCCGCTCTAGTGTGTGTAGGGGTCCTTCTGGCTATGGCTGCCCAGGTGGTGTCTGATGAAAAACTGACTTTTTCTTTACGATAATTATTGTTTTCTAGTTTCTTTCATTACAAAAATGTGAAACTGAATAACTAAAAAGAAATTAAATAAAAAAAAATAAAAAATTTTAATCGGCCTTCAAGACCAAAATTGAGGCCGATGGCCGATATAATAAAATGTGCTCATATCGGCCCGATATATCGGCCGACCA
>CM076396.1:24196976-24251976 GCA_038363315.1 Mugilogobius chulae | reverse complement strand
TACAAGACGTATCCTCATACAAAAGTCACGATACAAGACGTATCCTCATACAAAGGTCACGATACAAGACGTATCCTCATACAAAGGTCACGATACAAGACGTATCCCGATACAGGGGTCACAAATATGTTACATGTTTTTTTGTTTTTTGTTTTTGTCATGCAGAAAATATAATATATATGTTACAGGCAAAGTTGATAATCCAGGCATTCTATAGAATGCCTGGTGTTTTCAGGCAAAGTAGGAAATAGATGTGTTATTATCTACTTTGCCTAGGCATTCTATACAATGCCTAGGCATTCTATAGAATGCCTGACAACTTTTAGGCAAAGTAGATAATCTCTGACAAAGCATAATTTACTGGAATACAAAACAAAAACACATACAATTTTAATTAAATACCATTCAAACTAGGGCCCAAGGGCCAAAATTGGCCATCCAGTAGGACTAATTTTGCCTGCAAAGGAGTGCTGATGTTTGAGTATCTATTTGATTACACGTGTTTCTTACAAAGAAGGCCATATAAAGTCTATTTTCCTGAAAGACTACAAAAAGATCATTTTATTGGGAATTTGTTTTAATTGAGCCAAAAAAGCAGGTTTTGCTCTTGTTATACAAGTTTGTCCATCTAAGGTTGGACATCTCTGCAAAGCCTTATTTTGTTGCTGTAGTGGTTGTTATGTTTGTTGTTATGGTCATTTGTAGACATGGTTTTGGTTCTTCTTCTTCTTCTCTTTTCTTTAAAAGGCTGTTTTGGCCTTTTAAACCTTTATATGAAAGCCATACCCGTTTGTTAAAGCCTGATCCCGTCAGATCTCAGAAGCTAAGCAAGTTAGGGCCTGATTAGTACTTAGATGGGAGACTACTGGAACACCAGATGCCACAGGGGGATGACAGAAGTGGTCTGTCGTTGTGTCTTTGGGCAAGACAGTTAATTCACATTGCCTCAGTGTTGGTGTACACTCGGTGATTGGATACTAGATTGTAAAGCACTTTGAGTGCCTGGAAAGTTACAAAAGTGCTTTATAAATAGACCATTTACAATTTATATAAAGTTGCTAAAACCATTTTTTTTAATTGAAAACAACTGAATTATGGACATTATAGCTACCACAACCAACACAACTACCAACCATAACCGGACCATTTAACCATCCCACAAACAACCCCAACCAACCTTTCCCACAACTATCCTCACCAGAACAAACAAACAACCATTCTCACAGCCACCAATCACAACCTTTAACCACAACCAATCACCAATTACAACCAAGCACCAACCACAACCAACCACCAACCGCAAACACTAACCTCAACCACAACTACCAACCAACCAACCACAACCACCGACCACCACCAACCACAATCAAGCACCAACTACAAACACCAATCACATCCACTAACCACAAACACTAACCCCAACCACAACTACCAACCACAAGCAACCACAAGCAACCACAAGCAACCACAACCAAGCACCAACCACAACCATCAACTACAACCACCAACCACAACCAAGCACCAACCACAATCAACCATTGACCACAATCAACCGCAAACACCAACCACCAACCACAATCAACCACCTTCCACAGCCAACCACAACCAAGCACTAACTACAATCAATCACAACCACTCCCGCAATTAGAGCTAGGTAATATATCAGTGTTGTTTTGGAGATATGCAAAAACTGGATATTGAGTATATTATAGTAAAAACTACTTTGAAATAATTTGATTAAAATTACAAATGAAAAAATAAAATCTCAATTCGCTGTGGAAAGGTGACATTTTCATCCATTTTCATTTCTGCACTCACTCATTGGTGTCTTAACAAAATTTGTATTAGAAATTGAACTTTTTTAACAAATCAAAATCTTGTTTACTTGCATTTTTTCTTGCGCAACCAACCAAATCAACCACAGCAAGGCAAGACTTTACAGAGGTGCCAAAACATTTCCTCAGATGGACAAATAAATACACAGTAACATGTCAAGGGCGGAATACTTTTTTTTTTCTTTTTACTTAAATAAATACATAAAGTTATGTTTGCAACAAGACAAGGAGAATTATAATAAAATAATCTTTTAATGGGTTTTGGGGAAATAAACTTTGGGGAAATAAACTAAAAAAATAAAGCAAGATGTAAAATGTATTAAAATACCCCAACATCAGCACGCCACTGGAGGGCCAAGTTTGGATATTTAATTAAAATTGTATGTGTTTTTGTTTTGTATTCCAGTAAATTATGCTTTATCAAAGATTATCTACTTTGCCTAAAAGTTGTCAGGCATTCTATAGAATGCCTAGGCAAAGTAGATAATACCACATCTATTTCCTACTTTGCCTGATTATCAACTTTGCCTGTAACATATACACTCCTGAAATCTTAAGAAGGTTGAAAAATTGCTAGAATTTACCTTTTACACATTTGGATTCGTAATGAGGTGTTAATTAAAGCTACATTATGCAAAAACAAGAAGGGGGAGTTTGGCAAAAACATTTAGAACTTAATAAATAAAAAATAATAAGTTTAATAAAAATAAAAAGTTTTAAAAACTACATGCTACAAAATCTGCTCAAAATTCTCCTTTTCTGTCAGGCTTTCAGACAGTTCTGTCCTCCTGATGGTTAAAGCAAAGAAGTTTTCTCTTCTTGAATGTGGCCGGATCATCGAGCTGCATAAGCAAAGCCTCTCACAGCGACTCACTGCTGCTGAGGCTGGACACAGTCAGACACTCATTCTAAATGTTACTGACATCATGACAAGGAGATAGTATAGTATAGTATAATTATATATATATATATATATATATATATATATATATATATATATATATATATATATATATATATATATATATATATATATATATCAGAGCACACCTGATTTATAAAAACAGTTGGTACTTTGCATATCGTTCGTTGCTAACTTCTGCACTTGTGAGTATTTCCTGTTAGCATTAGCATTTAAACACAAACATATATTTTTTATTACCACACAAGTCCACTAGTGAAATATTCAGCTGGTTTGTAAAGTCTTGTTTTCAGAGACATTCACCTTAACTCACTGTTGACTGTCTGACTTTCTGAGTATTTATTTGTTTTAGACTGAAGTACTGAAAACCACATAGAAATGAACTGAACAAGAACAGAAACAAGTCATTTAGAATATAAACAAGATGAGTGATGTTCCGTGCACAGAGCTTATTAAGGATGAGACTGCTGATCATAATGTCTTCATTTTTCCTCTCGTTTGTGGTTGTTCAAAGTGATGTCACAATATCACATTTTAATGTTTCCAAGACTAAATATTGTGATGAAACCAAACTTGTTTGTATTAAAAGTTGAATTTTGCTTCTAAATTTGTCTCACAAAAACACTTTTCACTTGAAACCAGAACGTTAGCCATTGTAGTATAAAGAATAAACTAAAACAATTCTTATTCTCTGGCTGTACCAATCATCACTAAACCTGAGAATCAAATAACAGTCAAAAGCGTCAACAATCTGACATGAGATAATAAAAGTAGATCCTCATTTACTTTTTACTATTGTGACAACACTACCTGTTTTTTCCTGTCAAAGTTAGCGCTAGCTAGACTAATGTGTCTTTAAAACAATAAACATAATCAGTATAAAGTTATCATATTTCATTACAAGTTAAAATCTGAAAAAAGTAAAGGAGCTGAATCCTAACTGGTCCCGGATGAGCGCGTTTTGGATCCCTTCAGTCCAGTTTAAGTCCAGTTTAAGTCTTGTTTAAGTCCTGGTTTGGAGCCTCGGTGCGTCGCTCCGAGGACTGGTTGTTCCAGTTGTCCGGGCTGCGCGCTGTACACTCGGGGCCCCTGGAGCGCATTAGAAGCGCGGCCCGGGTCACAGAGAGCAGAACCCGGGTCAGGAGGTGGAGAACCCGGGTCAGAGGGTCACTCACCTCATGTCGATCCGCTGCTGCGGCAGGCTACGTCAGTCCGAACTGTCACCGCCAAACTTCTGCAAACTTTTCCCAAACTTTGCTGCTGCTCTGGACTTCCGCTTCCTGGAGCAGCGCTGAGAGGCGTGGCCATGACGCGCAAAAGAAAAAAAAAAAAAAAAAACATCCAAAGCTGTCAAATCTCGTGGAAAAGCTGATTAAAGGTGGGAAAAGGCGCCATCTGCCGGTGCTCTGTTTGATTGCCAGAGCTCAGAGCGTGGACAGTGTGGAAACTCTCCCTTCACACGTGCAGCCTACAATCTGCAATCACAGTTTAAAAAAAAACTAAAAAAAAAAAACACACACACACACATATTAACTAATTCATACTAATTCAGAATGAGTTCTGATTCGGATTTTGATACTATTCTCAGCCACGGCCAAAATCCCAATGAAAGAACGCATGTTGCTCTGATAGTTCCCACATAATTAGGAAGAAAGTCCGACCTATGTAAATCAATAATTCACATTTTGTTCACTATAAAACACAAAAGACCTAAAACAGTAAAGAAACAGGCTCATTGACTTCTCCTCAAAACTGCAGAAGTTCCACCTCTGCACTGTCAAATTAAATGTATTATTTGTTGTTGGTTGCGCAAAAGTTTTGATCTTTACGTTTTGCTTTGAATTTGTGGAATATCACAAGTAAATGGGTGGGGAGAGGTAGTAGGTGAAAGCAGCAATTTCCTGAGTGAACCAGAGGACACAGCCAACGATTGGAGTCTCCATCAAATCAAATCAAATCAATTTATTTTTGCATAGCCCCAAATCACAACAACAGTCGTCTCTGAGGACTTCCCAAGATTATTAATTTAGCATGTGTTATATATGTGCTAATCATGTGTTATATATGTGCTAATCATGTGTTATATATGTGCTGATCATGTGTTATATATGTGCTAATCATGTGTTATATATGTGCTGATCATGTGTTATATATGTGCTAATCATGTGTTATATATGTGCTGATCATGTGTTATATATGTGCTGATCATGTGTTATATATGTGCTAATCATGTGTTATATATGTGCTGATCACGTGTTATATATGTGCTTATCATGTGTTATATATGTGCTGATCATGTGTTATATATGTGCTGATCATGTGTTATATATGTGCTGATCACGTGTTATATATGTGCTAATCATGTGTTATATATGTGCTTATCATGTGTTATATATGTGCTGATCATGTGTTATATATGTGCTGATCATGTGTTATATATGTGCTGATCATGTGGTATAGATGTGCTGATCATGTGTTATATATGTGCTGATCATGTGTTATATATGTGCTAATCATGTGTTATAGATGTGCTGATCATGTGTTATATATGTGCTGATCATGTGTTATATATGTGCTGATCATGTGTTATATATGTGCTAATCATGTGTTATATATGTGCTGATCATGTGTTATATATGTGCTGATCATGTGTTATATATGTGCTGATCATGTGTTATATATGTGCTAATCATGTGTTATATATGTGCTAATCATGTGTTATATATGTGCTGATCATGTGTTATATATGTGCTGATCATGTGTTATATATGTGCTGATCATGTGTTATATATGTGCTGATCATGTGTTATATATGTGCTGATCATGTGTTATATATGTGCTAATCATGTGTTATATATGTGCTAATCATGTGTTATATATGTGCTGATCATGTGTTATATATGTGCTAATCATGTGTTATATATGTGCTGATCATGTGTTATATATGTGCTGATCATGTGTTATATATGTGCTGATCATGTGTTATATATGTGCTGATCACGTGTTATATATGTGCTAATCATGTGTTATATATGTGCTGATCATGTGTTATATATGTGCTGATCATGTGTTATATATGTGCTGATCACGTGTTATATATGTGCTAATCATGTGTTATATATGTGCTAATCATGTGTTATATATGTGCTGATCATGTGTTATATATGTGCTGATCATGTGTTATATATGTGCTGATCATGTGGTATAGATGTGCTGATCATGTGTTATATATGTGCTGATCATGTGTTATATATGTGCTAATCATGTGTTATAGATGTGCTGATCATGTGTTATATATGTGCTGATCATGTGTTATATATGTGCTGATCATGTGTTATATATGTGCTAATCATGTGTTATATATGTGCTGATCATGTGTTATAGATGTGCTGATCATGTGTTATATATGTGCTGATCATGTGTTATATATGTGCTGATCATGTGTTATATATGTGCTGATCATGTGTTATATATGTGCTAATCATGTGTTATAGATGTGCTGATCATGTGTTATATATGTGCTAATCATGTGTTATATATATGCAGATCATGTCTTATGGATGTACTGATCATGTCTTATGGATGTGCAGATCATGTCTTATGGATGTGCAGATCATGTCTTATGGATGTGCTGATCATGTCTTATGGATGTGTTGATCATGTCTTATGGATGTGCAGATCATGTCTTATGGATGTGCTGATCATGTCTTATGGATGTGTTGATCATGTCTTATGGATGTGCAGATCATGTCTTATGGATGTGCAGATCATGTCTTATGGATGTGCAGATCATGTCTTATGGATGTACTGATCATGTCTTATGGATGTGCAGATCATGTCTTATGGATGTGCAGATCATGTCTTATGGATGTGCAGATCATGTCTTATGGATGTGCAGATCATGTCTTATGGATGTGCTGATCATGTCTTATGGATGTGCAGATCATGTCTTATGGATGTGCAGATCATGTCTTATGGATGTGCAGATCATGTCTTATGGATGTGTTGATCATGTCTTATGGATGTGGCTCCCAGGACATGGCCCTTTAAGCATCTGTTCCTTACAAAAATGAAGCTTAATGGTCTTGAACTAGAGTCATGTCATTTCATATTGAGGCCTTGTGCATGTGAAGACAAAAAGCTGATAATTGTAAAAACGTATTTGCAAACACATAAAGGTGGCTCAATATTCATTGAGTGTCCACCTCGAATAAGTAAATCAACCTGAAACAGCTGCAATGCCCGTCACTGACCAGAGTAGGGCGATGTGACATGACACAGAAAGTCACAAAACTAGAAGAAGTGTAAAAAGCTCTGTCATCTGTGTAAACACTGCGTTCAGACTGGACAGCGCTGAAGGGTTCAATTTTGTGCATTGAAGCGATTTTGACACCGAATAATTTGAAAGCTGACGCCCCAACAGGCGCTCTAAACGCCAAGGACAAGCACACTTTTACACCCCGCCGTGTTCCAGATCTGTGATCAGGCTCATGTCAGGAGGCAGTGTGTTCCAGAGTCTGGGACCATCCACAGAGAAAGCTCCATCACCCCAGTGTTTGAGCCTGGCTCTGGGAACTTCCATCAAAAGTTGATTAGTCGACCTTAGAGACCGGCTTGAATTTGGAACAGAGAGAAGCTCGGTCAGGTAAGAGGGCGCAAGGCCATTAAGAGCTTTAAAAACAAAAATTACAATTTTTAAATCAATTCTAAAAGAAACTGGAAGGCAATGAAGATTAAAAAGAACCGGGGTAATGTGCTGACGTCTGGATGTGTTTGTTAGAAAACGAGCTGCAGCATTTTGAACGAGCTGGAGACGACTAAGAGCAGATTGTGAGACACCAACATAAAGAGCGTTACAATAGTCAAGTCTGGAGCTGATAAAAGCATGAATTACCCTTTCAAGATCATTGCGGTTTAAAAAAGGCTTTGCCTTAGATAAAAGGTGCAGTTGATAAAAACTTGCTCTCACCACATTGTCAATCTGTTTGTCAAATTTAAAATGATGATCAAAAACAACCCCAAGATTCTTCACTGTTTGTTTTAATTTGGATTGCAAACAATCAAAATGAGAAGACAAAGAGTCACCACCAAATAAAATGTACTCTGTCTTCTCCTCATTTAGGTGAACCTAGCCACATCTAAGTTAATTAGAGACTGAACAGCATAATCTTTGTCTGGAAACACAGGCAGATAAATCTGCAGACCATCAGCATAGCGATGAAAAGCTAGACTGTGCTTTTTTGTAATAGACCCCAACGGCAACATGTACAGGGAGAAAATTGAGCCCTGCGGTACTCCACAGCACAGTGAGGCAACAGAGGAAGACAGGTCCCCAATCATGACTGAAAATGTCCTATTTGACAAATAAGACTGGAACCACTTAAAACAGTACCAGTGATTCCAACATAGTTCTTAAGACGGGACAACAAAACTGAATGATCGACAGTGTCAAAAGTCACCGTTAGATCTAACAAAACTAGAACAACAGGGCGCTTGGCATCGACAGAGAGGGCAATGTCATTGTGCACTTTGATTAAAGCAGACTCGGTACTGTGCTGAGATCTGAACCCAGACTGGAATTTCTCTAAAATTGAGTTGCTTTCCAGTACTAAATGAAGCTGTGTAAAGACAACTTTCTCAAGGATTTTTGAAATAAAAGACAGATTAGAAACAGGTCTAAAATTTGATAAAACATTGGTATCCAGATTCGTTTTTTAAGAAGAGGTCTCACTATAGCATGTTTTAAAGAATCAGGGACACATCCTGAGCTGAGACAAGTGTTAATAAAAACCAGAAGAGAGGAACCAACATTCAAAAACACCTCTTTTAACAATTGAGTGGGGAAAATGTCCAAAGGACAGTTGGTGGTTCTCATTTGTTTGACCAGTTCAGTAAGTTCAAACTGGCTAAAGACTGAGGACTGCACAGTGTCATCAGGCAGGACTGGACCTATAGCACAGCAGGTCAATTTGTCTTACAGACTCAACTTTGTTAATAAAAAAGTGCAAAAAATCCTCGCAGGTAGAAACAGACGCTTTGATCGATGACATATTTGGATTCACAACTGAATTGATATTGAACAATACACGGGGGCAGTGTCCATTACTGGAAATAATATTAGACAAATATTTGCATTTCTCTTCCTTAACAGTCCTCTGATAGAGAGAAAGACTGTCCCTCAAAATACCTAGAGACACTTGTAAATTGTCCTTTTTCCCCCGCCTCTCCACTTGCCTACAACACTGTCTCAGGGCCCGAGTGGTATCATTTAACCATGGATCAGACCTGGGCTTGGAGGACCTATGTTTAAAAGGAGCAACAGTGTAAGGTTCCCAGAGCAAGTGGAATAGAAGGCAGACAGAAAACTATCTGGGCACTCTGGAAGAACATCAACATCGAGGGCAGAGAACTCAGAGTCTTCAAAAGCAGCAACAAATTCCACAGCTGTTGATGAAGTCATAATACGATGAAAAGAGACAGGAGCAGGGGGCCTGCTGGCTGATGGAGGGCCCATGACTTCAAAAAAAGTCTTATAGGCAGTTCACTTAGAGCGAAAGATGAAGGCTTTGCTGTCTTTATAGAATGCAGCTAGCTTACCCGATAGCATAACTTTCTCCGCCTCCAGGCAGTCCTTTTTCTGTCTCTGTTCTCCTCCAGTGTCACGTCGTACAGCCGTGGTTTCATCACGGCAAAAAGAATTTTTAATAGATCCTTGTGAGATCAGTCCAGATCATGTCCCATATTTTGGAGTGTCAAGATTGCCAGATTTTCAAAGCAATGAGCAACAAAGCTTTTGAAAAAAGCCCCCAAACATGCAACCTTTCGATATAAAAAGTTATTAAAAAACTTCAGTAAACAGTTGTTTATTCTTGATGTGAGAGCAGAGCTGCATGTCTCTACGTCACAAGAGAGCAGTGTGACTGGTGGACGCTGCGTTTAGGACGTTGGAAGTTCAGTAGTGCTCAACTCAGGCATCCACGCCTGAGGCCAAAGCATCCATCCAGGTTGGAGCGTCTACTTCACCCAAAGAAGCAAATGTCAGGTTTCAGTTTCCATTGACTTAGCATGTAAACTGAACACAACACTGTCCGGTCTGAGTGCAGCATAAGAGAGCATCCTGCTTCTGTCCCTCGGGTTTAGTCCCAGTGAGAAGAAAAACACAGAACATATCATCCAGATCACTGAAGACAAAAAAGTTACATGCAAAAAAGTCTTGATTCAGCACTGAAGCTTGGTGTTTGTACTGCAGTGATTCAGTCTGAATATGAACGCTCACCTTTGCAATCTACTGCCTCATTACAGTCTGTTTTGCACAATTTTCTCTCTCTCTCTCTCTCTCTCTCTCTCTCTCTATATATATATATATATATATATATAATATATATATATATATATATATATATATATATATATATATATATATATATAAACCTTGAGTAGTGATCTAGTACTGAGACAGAGCAGCCTCTGGATCCCAGGCAATGTTTTTATAATTTAAAGTGTTTATTAAAAATGAAGCACTATTCAAATAATAATAATAATAATATTAATAATAATAATAAAAATAATAATAATAATAATAATAATCATTATCATTATCATTATCATTATTATTATTATTATTATTATTATTATTATTATTATTATTTTATTATTATTATTATCATTATTATTATTATTATTATTATTATTATTATTATTATTATTATTATTATTATTATTATTATTATTATTATCATTATTATTATCATTATTATTATTATTATTATTATTATGATAATCATATTTTCACTTCCAGAAGAGTTCTTTTGAATGGTTCACCTCACAAACATGACTTGGTTCGGTTTTAGACATTCAAGCTCTGAATGTCTTTAACAGCTCTTCTGTCCCTGCACATGCTCTGGTCTGAACATGTTGTTACGTTCACACAGACGTAACAGCAGCAGTAAAACTAGAGACAGACGGACTTCTGTGGAAATAAGAACAGGTTTAGTCAGAAAAATGTGCAAATATGTTGCAAATAAGAGGAAGTTCAAAGCTGACATTTCCATTTCCTCACACACAAACATGACTTTGACTTCTGTTGGATGGTGGGCAAGAGGAAGCTTATAGCTTTGTCCTTTTTCACAAATAAGGTAACAAACCTAATGAAGCTTTTGTAGTAGAAAACTCAATGTTACTTTCAGCTGCTCAGATGAAGATGGTCACATCTGCAGACTAAATGTGTGAGCTGCAGAATCATTGTATCCATTTACATTTAGATTATTTTATTTCTAATTATTTGTGAGGTTGACTTGGCAGCAGAAAACATTTCATGCAAATCCTAAATGACAACAATGACAAACAAAGCAACAAAATACAAATCAACAATCTCAGAACATATCAAGAGCTCGAGGTTTTTACTTGCTAAAAGTGCAGCATAGAACACATACTAATGATAAAGAAGCAATAACCAACTCGGATGAAATATAAAAACAAGATTATAACACCAAATACAGAAGCATTTAGAAAACGATGCAAATAAAAAGAGTATCTAAAATGTATCTCCAGTCATCAGAATACTTGGATTCTCAAAGGTTGAAGGAGACTTACTGTGTTGTTTAAAACTAAACTATAATATGTGTATATATAGATTTAGACTTGGTGGGAGATTCTCAGTTTGCTGTGTCTGACATAAGCAAGTCATATACTATGTAAATAAAAGCATGTCAAAATGCCAAACAACACATTTATAGTGACATTTTATGTTCCTACATATTAAACCCAAGTAGAAATGTAAGTAAAAAATGTATTTGCTTTTTAAAATATTTGGTTATGCTCTGTCCCCAACACCTATCATCTTCAAAAATGTTTAACTTCGTTTTTAAAACGGCTGGGAAAATGAACGTGTTAACGCAGTGCGATTATTTTTTTTCTTTTAATCGTGTCAAAATAAATGAACGCATCGATTAATTTGACTCTCCTCAGCGCAGCTGTGCATGTCTTCTGCCTTTTCTTTCCTTCTGTATGTGTGTTTGTGTGACATGTGTGGTCGTGCGTGCCAGTCACCCTGGCCGCGATCCGCCGCATCCCCCGAGCCGTACTGGCGGATCGCACCTCCCGAGAGCCGTCCCGTTCTCCCGAGAGCCGTCCCGTTCTCCGCGGGCCGTCCCGTTCTCTCGTGGGCCGTCCCGTTCTCCCGCGGGCCGTCCCGTTCTCCCGCGGGCCGTCCCGTTCTCCCGCGCTCTTTCCTGTTGCAATCTCATGTGCTCTTCTCTGTCTCTCTACCATCTCATGCCGCGCTCTTCTGTTCTGTAGGCTAGCCTACTACTGCTTCGTGTTGCGCATAGGCCTATCAGTTTGTTTGTATCTGAACCACTGTGATGAGACAGAGGACCCTCTTGAAGGTTCATTAAAAGACGTTTGTATTATTTTCAAAATATAGGCCTTTTATTTTGGTGTCATTTTAAAAATAAATTATAACCTAAATAAATCCAAAAGACTTCAGTATAAAATATTAGACCTATTTAATCTAATTGTAGATGGACTCATTCATAATGTCTAAATTAACTATTTAAAACATCAAAACGAAGAGAAAAAAATGTGATAAGTTGCGTTTATCAAGGTTATGTGAAATTTAATAAATCACGATTAATTTTTTTCCAGATTTGCGATTAATTAGTTAATTTTTTTTATCGATTCCCGCCTACATTTTTTATGTCCCTCACATTATATTCCAACCTGTCGTGATCTTTGCATGAGCCATTAAGACCAGATAAACTGGGCTGGTGCCGTCACAGTTACATGTTTTCCATCAGCTGCTGAAGTAAACATGCACAATGTTCTCAGGGTTGATTGAGTTAGATAAAAAATCAAATGTGGTTAAGCTTAACTTGTCGTATCCATATCTCTGCTAGAGAACTACTAACAGGTTTGATTTGAAATGTGGCAGTAAATCATAATGATGTTAGGCCAAAGCCATAGCAATGAGTTACACAAAGTTTTAACTAGATATCTGAAATACTATCTGAAGGTGTAAATGTCCACCATGTTGTGATTCCAGACATGAATGGACATACTCACTAATGCAGAGCCCGAAAATCTTTTCTTTAATTATTATTACTGTATTTAAATTTCAATATAGTTTTATAAGTCCATTAGTAAAAGCTAAACTAAATGCATAAGAAATGTTTAAATCTATAAAGATATTATCTTTTAAACAAAGAGAGACATTAAAGTCAGACTGAAAAGGCCCTGAGTGTAAGTGTTTTCTGTGTCCAGCTGCTGTTTGTCTGGAGTTAAACATTACACCTGCTTTTACTCTGTCTCCCAGCAACCATCCAGGACGTCCTAGCAACGCGCTTCTGTCTCCCCAGGAAGGAGAAAGAGAGAGAAGGAAGAGGAAAGACAAGAGATGCAGAGATAAGAGACAGAAAGTGTGACAGAGAAAGGATAAGACCTAAGAGTGTGTCAGAGTAAAGATCAGACCTAAGAGTGTGAGAGTAAAGATCAGACCTAAGAGTGTGTCAGAGTAAAGATCAGACCTAAGAGTGTGTCAGAGTAAAGATCAGACCTAAGAGTGTGAGAGTAAAGATCAGACCTAAGAGTGTGACAGAGTAAAGATCAGACCTAAGAGTGTGACAGAGTAAAGATCAGACCTAAGAGTGTGAGAGTAAAGATCAGACCTAAGAGTGTGAGAGTAAAGATCAGACCTAAGAGTGTCAGAGTAAAGATCAGACCTAAGAGTGTGAGAGTAAAGATCAGACCTAAGAGTGTGTCAGAGTAAAGATCAGACCTAAGAGTGTCAGAGTAAGATCAGACCTAAGAGTGTGTCAGAGTAAAGATCAGACCTAAGAGTGTGTCAGAGTAAAGATCAGACCTAAGAGTGTGAGAGTAAAGATCAGACCTAAGAGTGTGAGAGTAAAGATCAGACCTAAGAGTGTGTCAGAGTAAAGATCAGACCTAGAGTGTGTCAGAGTAAAGATCAGACCTAAGAGTGTGACAGAGTAAAGATCAGACCTAAGAGTGTGTCAGAGTAAAGATCAGACCTAAGAGTGTGACAGAGTAAAGATCAGACCTAAGAGTGTGTCAGAGTAAAGATCAGACCTAAGAGTGTCAGAGTAAAGATCAGACCTAAGAGTGTGTCAGAGTAAAGATCAGACCTAAGAGTGTGACAGAGTAAAGATCAGACCTAAGAGTGTCAGAGTAAAGATCAGACCTAAGAGTGTGACAGAGTAAAGATCAGACCTAAGAGTGTGACAGAGTAAAGATCAAACCTAACAGTGTCAGAGTAAAGATCAGACCTAAGAGTGTGTCAGAGTAAAGATCAGACCTAACAGTGTCAGAGTAAAGATCAGACCTAAGAGTGTGTCAGAGTAAAGATCGGACCTAAGAGTGTGAGAGTAAAGATCAGACCTAAGAGTGTGAGAGTAAAGATCAGACCTAAGAGTGTGAGAGTAAAGATCAGACCTAAGAGTGTGAGAGTAAAGATCAGACCTAAGAGTGTGAGAGTAAAGATCAGACCTAAGAGTGTCAGAGTAAAGATCAGACCTAAGAGTGTGACAGAGTAAAGATCAGACCTAAGAGTGTGAGAGTAAAGATCAGACCTAAGAGTGTGTCAGAGTAAAGATTAGACCTAAGAGTGTGTCAGAGTAAAGATCAGACCTAAGAGTGTCAGAGTAAAGATCAGACCTAAGAGTGTGAGAGTAAAGATCAGACCTAAGAGTGTCAGAGTAAAGATCAGACCTAAGAGTGTGTCAGAGTAAAGATCAGACCTAAGAGTGTCAGAGTAAAGATCAGACCTAAGAGTGTGAGAGTAAAGATCAGACCTAAGAGTGTGTCAGAGTAAAGATCAGACCTAAGAGTGTGAGAGTAAAGATCAGACCTAAGAGTGTCAGAGTAAAGATCAGACCTAAGAGTGTGAGAGTAAAGATCAGACCTAAGAGTGTGTCAGAGTAAAGATCAGACCTAAGAGTGTGAGAGTAAAGATCAGACCTAAGAGTGTGTCAGAGTAAAGATCAGACCTAAGAGTGTCAGAGTAAAGATCAGACCTAAGAGTGTGTCAGAGTAAAGATCAGACCTAAGAGTGTGTCAGAGTAAAGATCAGACCTAAGAGTGTGAGAGTAAAGATCAGACCTAAGAGTGTGTCAGAGTAAAGATCAGACCTAAGAGTGTGAGAGTAAAGATCAGACCTAAGAGTGTGTCAGAGTAAAGATCAGACCTAAGAGTGTGTCAGAGTAAAGATCAGACCTAAGAGTGTGAGAGTAAAGATCAGACCTAAGAGTGTGACAGAGTAAAGATCAGACCTAAGAGTGTGAGAGTAAAGATCAGACCTAAGAGTGTGTCAGAGTAAAGATCAGACCTAAGAGTGTGTCAGAGTAAAGATCAGACCTAAGAGTGTGAGAGTAAAGATCAGACCTAAGAGTGTGTCAGAGTAAAGATTAGACCTAAGAGTGTCAGAGTAAAGATCAGACCTAAGAGTGTGAGAGTAAAGATCAGACCTAAGAGTGTCAGAGTAAAGATCAGACCTAAGAGTGTGTCAGAGTAAAGATCAGACCTAAGAGTGTGAGAGTAAAGATCAGACCTAAGAGTGTGTCAGAGTAAAGATCAGACCTAAGAGTGTGAGAGTAAAGATCAGACCTAAGAGTGTGAGAGTAAAGATCAGACCTAAGAGTGTGACAGAGTAAAGATCAGACCTAAGAGTGTGACAGAGTAAAGATCAGACCTAAGAGTGTCAGAGTAAAGATCAGACCTAAGAGTGTGACAGAGTAAAGATCAGACCTAAGAGTGTGAGAGTAAAGATCAGACCTAAGAGTGTGACAGAGTAAAGATCAGACCTAAGAGTGTGAGAGTAAAGATCAGACCTAAGAGTGTCAGAGTAAAGATCAGACCTAAGAGTGTGTCAGAGTAAAGATCAGACCTAAGAGTGTGAGAGTAAAGATCAGACCTAAGAGTGTCAGAGTAAAGATCAGACCTAAGAGTGTGTCAGAGTAAAGATCAGACCTAAGAGTGTGAGAGTAAAGATCAGACCTAAGAGTGTGTCAGAGTAAAGATCAGACCTAAGAGTGTGAGAGTAAAGATCAGACCTAAGAGTGTGAGAGTAAAGATCAGACCTAAGAGTGTGACAGAGTAAAGATCAGACCTAAGAGTGTGAGAGTAAAGATCAGACCTAAGAGTGTGAGAGTAAAGATCAGACCTAAGAGTGTGACAGAGTAAAGATCAGACCTAAGAGTGTCAGAGTAAAGATCAGACCTAAGAGTGTGTCAGAGTAAAGATCAGACCTAAGAGTGTCAGAGTAAAGATCAGACCTAAGAGTGTGTCAGAGTAAAGATCAGACCTAAGAGTGTGAGAGTAAAGATCAGACCTAAGAGTGTGAGTAAAGATCAGACCTAAGAGTGTGTCAGAGTAAAGATCAGACCTAAGAGTGTGAGAGTAAAGATCAGACCTAAGAGTGTGTCAGAGTAAAGATCAGACCTAAGAGTGTGTCTTGAGTAAAGATCAGACCTAAGAGTGTGTCAGAGTAAAGATCAGACCTAAGAGTGTCAGAGTAAAGATCAGACCTAAGAGTGTGAGTCTAAAGATCAGACCTAAGAGTGTGACAGAGTAAAGATCAGACCTAAGAGTGTGACAGAGTCAAAATATACTTTTTTAATTTCCTAACGCAGAAACAATTAGCTGTACTTCCTTTAAATAAACAGTTCTAATTGTTTGTCTGATTTTCATGCAAGCAGTTCAGTGACATCCAACATGTTATGGTCAGGGCTCCGGCAGCGTGTGGATCATGAGTAAGTTTTAACTGTACAGACTAAAAGTTTGGACACACCTTCTCATTCAAAGAGTTTTCTTTATTTTCATGACTATGAATATTGTAGATTCACACAGAAGCATCCAAACCATTTAATAACACATGTGGAAGTATAATAGGCTACACAACCAAAAAGTGTGAAACAACTAAAAATATGTCTTTATATTAATTATTTAATATATTATTATTAATTTTATTCATATTGCTTTGATTACTGCTTTACACAGTCGTGGCATTCTCTTGATGCGCTTCAAGAGGTCGTCTTGAATGAAATGTTCTTCCAACAGTCTTGAAGGAGTTTCCAGAGATGCTTAACACTTGTTGGCCCTTTTGCCTTCACACTGCGGTCCAGCTCACTCCAAACCATCTCAACTGGGTTCAGGTCTGGTGACTGTGGAGGCCAGGCTCATCACTCTCCATTTGGTCATTCATGGTGTTTATATCTTCAGTGTGAATCTACAATGTTCATAGTCATGAAAATAAAGAAAACTCTTTGAATGAGAAGGTCTGAACTGTACATTATGTCTTTTTATCTCACCCTTTGGCCATATTCTAAAACCCAAACTGCTCCTTATTATTTATTTAAGCGGACAAGTGAATGCTAACAAATGGGCTCCAGCTTTTTGTCCGACTCAATGTGATTATTCAGGTAACAATAAATAAAGCCAAATATAATAAGAACCAAAAAATAAAAAGTTTGACAATTATGTTTTTAGTCCACTGTACAAACAGTAGGGATAGGCCACATAGTTTTTGGTGTAAAAAGAAGAAACTCATTGTGAGATGCTGTATGTGCGAATTGGACGTTTACCAAGTCCCATATTAATGGATTTTAATTTTACATATATTTATATATATATTCTTAATACCTATGGAATTGTGTCTAGAAAATCAAATGCTTCTAAATGTAAGCCACCTTAGGACTTTTTCTTTGAGAAAGTTTGATCTTTGTTAAATGTGTCACAAAACTGACTTTTTTGACACTTTTTTTCTGAGAATGAAAGAAAATGGAGGTTTTGCCATTTAGTGGTGGTTATTGTGATCATGAATAATTGTAACATCACTACATCATTCTAAAGTTACACCTGCTGGTAGACAGTCCTCTTATAAAGCAGGAGAGTACAAAGTATGGCCCAGGGGCCAAATAGGCCCTGACCTGTGACTCGTCATGTTGTCTAGGTACTGTTTATATTCACTTCTGCAGTTTGGGACAGGAAGTCAGTGGTCCTGTTCATATTTATTAGTGGTTTTAGGTAAGTTGTGACCTGCAGCTGTTGCAATTGTAAAATGTTTAGTAAAATCTGAAATATAATTGTAAGTTTGTTTTAGTGAAAGTTAAACCTGTTACTTTAAGAGAATTGTAAAAATAAGTGTATGTTGTTCTTTGTCTTATGCAATAGTAATGTGATAGTGTGGTTAACATGTTAATATTCAATGTGGTTGTTTTTGTGGTTGTTTGTGAACTATACAAGAAATAACTGTAAGGAATAAAAAAGCCACTCCTTTTCTAGTGAGTTGAATACACAAGTTACAAAACAAGGTGCATTTACACAATTTCTTTGACATTTTCTGACTTTGATCAGTTTTGTGTTCTGCTTTATGCATTGTGTATTAATGTTACTAAAAAGAATCAGTTCTTGGGATGAGGACAGCAGTTCAATGCATTTTCTTGTCCACTATCTGAAGACCTGTTTGAACAGTCCAGTCCAGTAGTACATGTGCATCAGGAGGTAAAGGAGCAGAGTCTGAGCGTGTATGTCCAGTGACAGATGGTGCACACTCTCAGCATATGGCCCTGGGAGGGGGGGGGCAGGGGAGGAGCCTGTGGGCGGGGCCAAGTGTATAAAAGCACCACACACACACACGCAAACACACATATCACACCAGCTCTTGGATTTGTCATTTCTTAAAAAGTACTTTGGACATGAGCAGACCCTGAAGACAACACGGTAAGTACCTGAACGCACCGCCACAAGCACCTGAATGCACCACCACCACGAGCACCCGAACGCACCGCCACGAGCACCCGAACGCACCATCACCACCACCACGAGCACCTGAATGCACCACCACCACGAGCACCCGAACACACCATCACCACGAGCACCCGAACGCACCGCCACGAGCACCCGAACGCACCATCACCACCACCACGAGCACCCGAACGCACTATCACCACCACAAGCACCTGAATGCACCACCACCACGAGCACCTGAACTCGAGTGCGAGTTTATATATATATATATATATATATATATATATATATATATATATATATATATATATATATATACTGTATATATTTTTTTAAATATATTTTTAATATCTATCTATATATCTATCTATATGTCTATATATATATATATCTATATATATCTATATCTATATCTATATATATATATATATATATATATATATATATAATATATATATATATATATAGATATATATATATATATATAGATATATATATATATATATATATATATATATATATATATATATATATTTATATAAATATATATATATATATATATATATATATATATATATATATATATATATATATATATATATATATATATACATATATATATATATATCTTGATGTTTTGAATGTAGGGCTTTTTTACGAATATTGTCAAATCTTTCATTTTCAGTTTTTTTACTAGTTTACAAAGGACAACTTTTTCTCCAACATGAATGAAAAGTAATTACACTTTCATTTCATTGTCGATCACTTTTCTCTCTCATTTTCATGTGAAAACAACACAATGGTCTAAACTGCTCCTAAGATATTTGAATATTTAATTTATTTCACTTTGTCTTTATTTATGGATCATTGGAACTTGGAAATACAGTTTCCTTCACCGAGGTGAGCACGAGCTGCTACTTCCAAACATTGTATCTAAATCCTCTCGATAAAAAGCAATGAGTCTACTATGTCAACAAAATAAAATAATAAGTCTAAACCAGTCCATGTTTGGGCTTTTACTGATCTCCTAAGGGACTTTGTTTGTTTTTAAAATAAAATGAAAAAACTCAAAAAGCATTTTCTTTTACATTTAAATAAACTACAGTACACGTTTCACAGTTTTAGTTATAAATGCATTTTATTAACGTGCAGTGTCTTGCTTTAATTATAAGAAAATTCTATTTTAAATTAAGCAGATTTAGACTTATTTAAATTGAATCTCCAACTCTAAGATTAAAGCTGCTCTGTGAAACTTTGTAAAGTGAAAAGTCGACAACACACTTCAGAAGAAATAAAAAGTTCAAACCAGACTTTGGAAGATTGTTTAGAGTGACAACTGTGTGCGCTGTCATTATGGTTAAGTTTCCTTCCTTGTGTTTGTGCTTGTTCCATATAAAATAACCTGACTGTTTTGGCCAAAAAAGGTCTAGGAAAGAACATGTTTATGAAGAGTTTGCAAAGAGCATTTCAGCACCACCAGCCTCGGACAGCGACACTTTTCTGACACACACACACATTCTTACACAAGCATAAAAGTGAGGACATTCATTGGCATAATGTATTACCCAGCCCCTTACCCTAACCTTAACCATCCAAACTAAACCCCTGACCCTGACCCTTACCCTAAACCTAACCTTAACCCACCTCTAACCCTGACCCTCAAACAGGCCAAAACAGGCCCTTCACAAAGGGACTTTGATAGTAGAATGCAAATTTTGTCCTCACTTTTATACATGTTCAAGAACACACACACAGATATTTTCATTTGTCAAATCATAACGCCTGTGTTACTCATGTGGCTTTTGGCCCAGATTTACGATGTGATTGCTAGGTAACAGTTGTGGTGTTACCTCTACATATGTCATATCTACTGGGCAAAAAAAATTCAGCAAAACGGACAAACTGAGTGAAAACAATTAAAATGTTTATTTAAGTCTTAACAATGTAACATTGCAACAATGTAATAATTTACAAATGTAAATGTAATAAACCTATAAATGTAATAACACAGTTCCCACAAACATAAGTGAGCGAGAGTACCATGGTCAGAGCAAAAGAGCTCTGAGGTCTCTGTCAGTTTACCCAAGAGCAGGGTCTCCAAACGGCCCAGAATGACCAGCAGCAGGGTCTCCAAACGCCCAGAATGGCCCAGCAGCAGAGTCTCCAAACGGCCCAGAATGGCCCAGCAGCAGGGTCTCCAAACGGCCCAGAATGGCCCAGCAGCAGGGCTACAGTCAGAGAGAGACAAAGACCAGACTTCCTGCAAACATAGTGTAAATCTGGGCCAAAATCTGCATGAAGGACACGGGTAATACCTTGTAACACTTGACTCTGCTACATGATTGTCTAAACTCCAGGAACTGTCCGTTGGGTGTAAGTTGTCTTTGCGCTGTGGTGCTGTTTGAAGACATTTGCAGAGGGATTCTGTTTGAAAATGTTTGTCTTTTTCTTCATAAAATGCAACTTTACTGCAATGAAATTATATTTACCACAAGGACGATCACACCAAGCTAAGTCCGTTAGTCAGTACTTTATAAATGTCGAAATGTCATGTGAGCTCAACTTATTATGTAGACAGAGCTGCATTTAACTGTGTGTGTGTGTATGTGTGTGTGTGTGTGTGCGCAGCAGGAGAAGATGACTCGCTCACTGCAGGACGACTGTGAGGACGTGTGCAGTCCAGACCAGGACCAGGACCACATGGAGGAGCCCCGAGATGAGGAAGAGGATGGAGAGGGGGAGGAAGGAGATGAGGGGGAGGAGGAGGAGGAGGAGCCTGAGGAGGAGGGACAGGATGAGGAGGGAGAGGAGCGCCCCAAACGCAGAGGACCCAAGAAGAAGAAGATGACCAAAGCTCGTTTGCAAAGGTACAACAGATGTGTGCTTCACTCATGACTGAGACTTTTACCAGAGGTACTGCTGGTAAAAGTCATCAGGCAAAGAGGCCCTCAACCCCTCAGAACCACCTCATTCTCCCTCTGAAAGGAACACTGTGGAACTGTGACAAAAAACAAACAAACATCCAAGTAATAAAGCATTGCTTTTTTAAGTCTAGTTTTAGCTAAAGACCCGGTGTGCTTTGAAAATGAGCATGACTTATTTTGGAAAATTCTAGTGTAAACATGGTTGCTAGGCAACTTTCTAATGTAATGCCTTTATATATAATCAGGAAGTAACTGTCTTAAAATACTATTCATTATGCTTAGCAGACCTCAGTGTTCAAATGTGTACTTTTAAATGAGTATTTGCATTTTTAAGCTTGAAACTGCTTTTACTTGAAATACTGAGAGCCCTGGGTTTCTGTGTACGCACAAATGACAAATACATGTATAAGAAAATCTGAGTTTTCTCCTCCAAGTATCAATGCTGCTTAAAAGTACTTTAAGCATTGATATTTTCTCAAATGAGCATCTAGATTCAAAGAACATTTTATAATTGCTAATTGTGTATTTAGATACTTCAACAACACTGTGCACACACAAAAAAAAATCACCATATAGTTTCACTTTCTCTTGTAACCTTGGATGTTGTATTTAAAAATAAAGGATGAGGAAAGGTTAAGAGCAGCACAATCGATGTTCAAGTGTGTCATAGACAGACTGAGGATGGTTTGTGTTGTGTATGGTGTGCCTGACAACTTCTATTATGTGAGACTGAAACAAGTTGGTTGATTAATCACAACTAATCACTTAGTGAAATGGTCTTCATTTAGTTAGTAATCCATTATAGTGTAGTTATCGGCAGCAGCTTGAACAGCAATGACATAGAAAGTGTCTGTAGGAAGTGACATTCCACCAGCCTTGATCAAATATTACTCTTTCAAGTGACAAATAATCAAAAGAACATCCATCCAACGAATCCATTTGCACAACGATTGTTAGTTCCAGATCTATTGTTTTGGCTTCTTCTGGAATGCAATGATGCACCCTAGTAAGATCATCAAACAGCTACAGGAACTTGAGAAATGAGAAGATAAGATATTCTTTATTCATCCCACAATAGGGAAATTCCAGTGTTGCAACGCACAATGGTTCACCTCAAGGTTTCTCTTTTTCCCCTTAGAGGTTTTTGAGTGTTTCCTGCCCGAGAAGGAGTGACTAAGGACAGAAGGAGGGTTTAAGGACAGGAGGGTTTAAGGACAGAAGGAGGGTCTAAGGACAGAAGGAGGGTCTAAGGACAGAAGGAGGGTTTAAGGACAGGGGACGCTCTGGACAATTATTCATTTGCTCTACTAATAATCTGCTTTTACATTGTTGATCAATCACTGCTTCTAAATGTTTATTGTTTCATTGAATGTGTATTGTTTTATTTTTATTTCCTACTATTCATGTTTGCTAAATTAATAATCTTGGGAAGTCCTCAGAGACGACTGTTGTTGTGATTTGGGGCTATACAAAAATAAATTGATTTGATTTGAAAAACAGCAAGGAAATAGAAACAGGCAATCAAGTAAGGTTAAAACACATTTAGTTGCATTTGATGATGTCTCCGAAGAAAACGTAGGTGTACAACAAAATGTTAAAAACATACAACATACAATACAAACCAAAACGTAAAATTACCACAAACTTTGGTTGAAGACGTTGGTTGAAGTTTTGGAGTGAGGCAATCCTAAACTTAGGTTAAGTTAAGATTTACACTTTAAACTCAAAGAAAATGTTGCCACATGGCTTCAACCAAGAGTCGTGGTTATTTGGCATTTTGTGACATTGACGTAAAAATGACATGAAAACATGCTTAATGTACATTTTTGACATTTCGTTGTATATCTACGTCTTCTCCAGAGACTGGGCTGTTTTATAATCCAACACAGCTTGTAGTAATGAAAAACAGTGTCGAAAAAGGCAGCACTAAATCCCTGACTCTGGGCAGGTTTAAGATCCGGCGGATGAAGGCCAACGCACGGGAGAGGAATCGCATGCACGGGCTGAACGACGCCCTGGAGAGTCTGAGGAAGGTGGTGCCTTGTTACTCCAAAACACAAAAACTGTCCAAGATCGAGACCCTGCGCCTGGCCAAGAACTACATCTGGGCCCTGAGCGAGATCCTGCGCTCCGGCAAAGCTCCGGACCTCATGAGCTTTGTCCAAGCGCTGTGCAAAGGTACCACACTCATTCAAGCGCTGTGCAAAGGTACCACGCTCATTCAGGCGCTGTGCAAAGGTACCACACTCATTCAGGTGCTGCGCAAAGGTACCACGCTCATTCAGGCGCTGTGCAAAGGTACCACACTCATTCAAGCGCTGCGCAAAGGTACCACACTCATTCAAGCGCTGCGCAAAGGTACCACACTCATTCAAGCGCTGCGCAAAGGTACCACACTCATTCAAGCGCTGCGCAAAGGTACCACGCTCATTCAGGCGCTGTGCAAAGGTACCACACTCATTCAGGCGCTGTGCAAAGGTACCACACTCATTCAAGCGCTGTGCAAAGGTACCACACTCATTCAGGCGCTGTGCAAAGGTACCACACTCATTCAGGCGCTAGGCAAAGGTACCACACTCATTCAAACGCTGTGCAAAGGTACCACACTCATTCAGGTGCTAGGCAAAGGTACCACACTCATTCAGGTGCTGTGCAAAGGTACCACACTCATTCAAGCGCTGCGCAAAGGTACCACACTCATTCAAGCGCTGTGCAAAGGTACTACACTCATTCAGGCGCTGTGCAAAGGTACCACACTCATTCAAGCGCTGCGCAAAGGTACCACACTCATTCAGGCGCTGTGCAAAGGTACCACACTCATTCAGGCGCTAGGCAAAGGTACCACACTCATTCAAACGCTGTGCAAAGGTACCACACTCATTCAGGTGCTAGGCAAAGGTACCACACTCATTCAGGTGCTGTGCAAAGGTACCACACTCATTCAAGCGCTGCGCAAAGGTACCACACTCATTCAAGCGCTGTGCAAAGGTACTACACTCATTCAGGCGCTGTGCAAAGGTACCACACTCATTCAAGCGCTGCGCAAAGGTACCACACTCATTCAGGCGCTGTGCAAAGGTACCAAACTCACTTAGGTGCTGTGCAAAGGTACCACACTCATTCAGGCGCTGTGCAAAGGTACCACACTCATTCAGGCGCTGTGCAAAGGTACCACACTCATTCAAGCGCTGTGCAAAGGTACCACACTCATTCAGGCGCTGTGCAAAGGTACCACACTCATTCAGGTGCTAGGCAAAGGTACCACACTCATTCAGGTGCTGTGCAAAGGTACCACACTCATTCAAACGCTGTGCAAAGGTACCACACTCATTCAGGTGCTAGGCAAAGGTACCACACTCATTCAGGCGCTAGGCAAAGGTACCACACTCATTCAGGCGCTAGGCAAAGGTACCACACTCATTCAGGCGCTAGGTAAAGGTACCACACATTTTCAGGCATACAAATGGTGATTTCTATTAGTGACTAATAGTGACTTTGCTACAACAAAAAACTCCAGAATGTCACGTAAACAGAACCTAGTTAAAGGTTCAAATTGATTGAAATGCCTCTGATGTCACGGCCTCGTCCTTTGACCTGGTGAGGGGTCTTGACCCAGGTGGAGGTCCAGTATGTCAAGGTCTTGTTCAGTGAGGGAAGGATGGAGGTCTTTGATTAAAGCTCATTCAGGTTTAGTTATGGCATCGTGTTGCCAATGTAACTTACGCTGACCAGACATTTCACAGAGAGGCCCTTTTTGAGCCATGTGTCCCATATTCCAGAGACTGTATTCAAAACCACTGATTTGTGTCAGTTTACATCACTTTGATACCTGACAACAATAAATGGGGAATAATACTTTTGCTTCTTTAACTGAAATTGAGAAAAACAGGCAAAAGTCTCTCCTATTTCACACTGATTCACAAGTTGTGAAGAATTGCTACCTCCAACCCAGTTTGGAATTTTAACAATTTCATCACCCTAAAAGTGACTTTAGAAACCTACACACTTTGGGTCGTTAAACAAATGTATGTGTTTGTGACCCTGAGGCTGTCTTCTGTCCCAGGTCTGTCCCAGCCCACCACAAACCTGGTGGCCGGCTGTCTGCAGCTCAACCCCAGGACCTTCCTCCCGGAGCAGAGCGGAGAGCTGCCCCACCTTGCCCCGGGACCCGCCTACACCGGAGCTTACTCCTACCAGAGCCCAGGCCTGACCCCCGGCCTGCCCAGCCCTCCTTATGGCACCATGGAGCCCCCCCACATCTTCCACCAGGTCAGTCACTTACACAGAATATACACTGGCACACAGGACTATTTACTTCTATTTCATTTTTAAATAAAGGCCCCATTACAACCAAATTAAACATTTAACCAAGTCATGAGGTGAATACTTTGTAACAAAAAGTGTTTTTCTCCAAAGCATTGATCGCCAAGTCAGGTGTGCAGAATCAACCTGGAGAATGATTCAAAGCCACTCTTCTTGTGGTCCAGGAAAAAAAACAGAAACAAGAGTTAACAGGGCTTAAAGTGAAAATCATAATCCTGACCCTTTTTTAGGCTGGAACTTTTTCCACAGCTTGACCTTGACTTTTACAAATATTTTGGAAGCTACTGTAAATCTTCTAAAAAAGGCAAAGGACACAAATAAACTTGTACATGAGTGTTTTACGCTTAGTTAACATTGAATAGTTGTTAAGACTGTGGGTACCATGTAAAAGGACATTCTTGTGCCATTTTAGTAGCATTCAGTTAGAAACTATCTCAAATATAGATAATTATTTTGCATTTTGTTTTTACATTCTTGCCTAACTAATCCAATCCAGTTTATTTATAGAGCGTAATGGTTCCCCAAGTTCCACCTAAAAGCTTATTTGTGTTTTTAAGCACCACCAAGTCTAATCTCTGACTTAAGATTTAAGTTTCAGCAAATGAACTCTAAAAAGACCAGCAGTCTAAACCACATTCAAGATTAAACTAAATTAAAGCTGCACTGTGTAACTTTCTAAAGATAAACTACACAAGTCAAAACTTGATTTCAGAACATCGTTATTAGTGATAAAGGACTAAAAGAACAGAAGAAGCTGCCTGCGTACCACCAGTAGAACAAAACCACAGTTGGTGAAACACTGATACAGTAGAAAGTAAAAAGTAATATGACCTCAGTCTTTCCATTATTATATATCAGAAAGTGTTGTGTCCTTGACATCACATTGTCAAGTGTCACATATACTTTTGACCTGATCATCTGCATAAAAATGATTTGCCTTTTCATGTTTTTCTATTTGTATTTGATTAGGATTTCACTGAGAGTGATGAGATACAGGGTAACAAGTGTTGGTCCAAGAGTAGAACCCTGAGGAACTCCAGAAAGAGCATCAGACTTTAATCAAACAAACTGATGACAGCATTTTAACGCTCTTCTGATGTCTCGCTGTTCCGCAGGTCAAAGGTCAGCCCTACGGCCCCCTGGAGCCCTTCTTGGATCCTGGTTTTGACGGGCCCCTCAGCCCACCTCTGAGCGTCAATGGTAACTTCCCTCCCTCATTCAAACACGAGCCCGGAGACTACCCGTACGGAGGGCACTACAGTGCAGTGGGCGGGGCTTTGTACGGGCCGGGGGGCGGGGCTAATTCAGACGGCATCGTGCCCTTTGATGGACACCAGCACGAGCGAATCATGAACGTCCAGATGAGCGCCATTTTCCATGACTCGTGAGGCGGGGCCTGGACCGAGCACAGACATTCTTAAAGATAAAAGACACAGACAGATGCATGTGTCCACTGTGAGGACAGAGTGACTGCAGCGTGTGTCCACGGTGACGACAGAATGACCACTGCAACAGCTTACTCACGTTCAACTTTGAATCATGGTATTTTCTGGTACTGGCTAGCAATGTATTTTGTTGGAAGCTAGCATTAGCTTCAAAAAAGTTTGTATTAATTTGAACCTGAAACTATTACAAGCTTACGTGATCATATGACACTATTTTGTCATGACTATAGGCTATATATTACATATTAACTATAATATTATATTGGTTTCAGGTTAGAGACAATGATCAGGAAATGACATAGAAACACATGATGAAATGATCTTATTCCCTGATGTTTTGACCAGAGTCTTGGTGACTTGAGTCGACTTGATGCTTCTCCTCAACAAGTCAATCGTGTAATATCACATGAAAAAACTGGAACATGTCCCTCTTCACTTTTTGTTATGACCAGAAATGTATAAAACCAATGAAACACAATGTATTGGACACAAAAAGCAGACGACTTGTCTCTCTTTGACTTGGACTTGACTTGGACTTGTCTCTCTTTGACTTGGACTTGTCTCTCTTTGACTTGGACTTGACTTGGACTTGTCTCTCTTTGACTTGGACTTGACTTGGACTTGTCTCTCTTTGACTTGGACTTGACTTGGACTTGTCTCTCTTTGACTTGGACTTGACTTGGACTTGTCTCTCTTTGACTTGGACTTGTCTCTCTTTGACTTGGACTTGTCTCTCTTTGACTTGGACTTGACTTGGACTTGTCTCTCTTTGACTTGGACTTGACTTGGACTTGTCTCTCTTTGACTTGGACTTGACTTGGACTTGTCTCTCTTTGACTTGGACTTGACTTGGCCTTGTCTCTCTTTGACTTTGCAGATTGAACACGATGGGATTGTCACAGAGTGAAATGTTTAGCATGTTACTGTCACTTACTGTCAAACACAAGCCTGGGACGTCCTCTGAGCAGAACTGTCCACAGCCCGGGACGTCTTCTGAGAACTGTCCTGGTTCTATAAGCAATAATGTCCACAAGAACTATGCAACTGTTGGTCCTCGTGTATTTTGTGCTGTCATTTGCTATTGATAAAACGCTGTAGAAATCTTTTGTGTCATATTTTATAACATAGATGTTTATAAAGGCCTTTTGCAAAACGTGTGTGTGTGTAGTTTTAATGACGCTCTGACAAAGGGTGTGGTCATTTAATTTGAGATCAATCTAGAGATTACAGAAATGTCACAAACAAATAAATACAAAAAATATATAACAACAAAAAGAAACAAACAAAATCAACAGTTTGAAAGAATAAATAAATAAAAAAAACTAAGGCCTCAAGCACCAAATCCTTAGAGGCCCTTATGTACCACCAGAGAAGACCCAAGGTGAGGCCCTGAGACGCTCCAGTACATAACTGCAGGTGTAAGAAGCTACAGAGAAAGAGCACATGGAACGCCTCAACCAATGAACTGGAAACAGAACGACGGAGCTAAGATCCAGGGACTTCCACATTCAAACAGACAGAATAGCAAAGTGAACCAACCAGACATGGAGGTGGTGGAGAAAGAGCAGAGGAAAGCCCTGGTGGAGAAGGCTTAGAAGGTGAAGGCAACAGTGGTGCCCGTGGTCATCGGTGAGCCCCAAACCCAAACAGATCCCTAAAAACACAACAGCAAGAATACTGCACAGAACCCTGGAGATTCTGGAGGACAGAAGCTTGGATGAGAAGGAAATATACAAACAGTGCAGTACAATATTTATTATGTATTTATTTGGATCCCCATTCGTCTTTACAGGAGTGAAGACTATTCTTCCTGGGGTCCAATACACAAGAAATGACAATACTGTCTAATACTAAATATGTGAAAGAGATTCTATTGTAATGTAATATTACTGATTAAGAAAAAAGTACAAAATATACAGTGCAAGAACGTGTTTTGGGTTTGAACAGACGTTTGAAGACAATAGACTTATAGAAAACATTACATATTTTTTCGACAAACTAAACATGTTTTACATGTAGGTGCTGTATGTGGGTGTTGGTCCAGTGCAGGTGGGCCGTGGGCCGAGGGCTGTGGGCCGTGGGCCGAGGGTCATGGGCTGCGGGTCGTGGGTCGTGGGCCGTGGGGGAGTGGATTACAAGACTAATGAAGATTATACCAGCCATCTGGACACACTCGATATGCACCGGAACTGAGAAGGGAGAGAAAGAGAGAGAGAAATAGAGAGAGAGAGAGAGAGAGAGAGAGAGAGAGAGAGAGCGAGAGAGATGGAGACATCCTGGTAAAGGTTCAGGCTTGTGTTTTTGAGACAGACTATGGAAACAGAAAGCTTTATATTGCTCAATGTGACTATAGAACCTCTAAAATGCACCAGAATGTGGTTTGTCTAAAATGTTTTTGAAAGAACAGTCTGTGGCGCAGATGTAATGTAATTTAAAACAATCTAAATGTGGATATGTATATTACAGTCTAGTTGCCATGTTTGAATATGTCACAAGTACATATTTTCCCACTAAAGACATATCCAGAAGCTCCTCCCCTCTCCACAACTACAATCTGCTGTACATTGTGTGTACATTGTCCTAATGGCAGAGTGGTTAGCGCTCTGGACTCACAGCAAGAAGGTCGTGGGTTCAATTCCTGCTCGGCCCAGCCTTTCTGTGTGGAGTTTGCATGTTCCTCCTGTGTCTGGGTGGATTCCTCTGAGCACTGCAGTTTCCCCACCAACCAACATGCAGGTTAGGGAACACTTGATGGTGGTCGGAGGTTGAGGCGCCAGGTGTTTAGGCAAATCGCCTCTGCTGAGCTGCTCCAGAGCTGCTGCTGTCACTGAGGGGTTCATCCCACTGTGGAGCACTTTGTGACAATTATTATCTTTACATGATCTTTTTGTGTTGTTTATTTGTTTTCATGTCCGAGTTTGTTCTTTGCCCAACAGAGTGTGAGCTGAAGACAAAGTAACGGACACTGTGCTCGTAATATTCATTATATTTACAATGCCCCGCCCTCTGTCATGCTCTTACAACATGGGAAGGAAACTTGTAGGTCTCAACCACAGGCCGCACTATGCGCTGCACCGTGATCATTGAATAGTCTAATCATAAGACGGGAGTGACTGTAGGCTGACTGTGTGTGTCCCGGGGCAGGAGCTGAACACAGTAAGTGACGGAGGATTTGTGTGCGTAAATCCCCGGAGAGCGCACTGCGTCGCCCCTGAACGCGCCCTCGGCTTCTAAAATCTGCTCGCGCGGCCACGTTACCATGGCGACATGACTCCGGAAGTTCCCAGAGAGCGTGCGCTGTGAGCAGCTTAGAGGACGCGCTTAGAGGGACTGTGGTCGGGTTTTTTGTGTTGGAGCGACATGTCGGACCCGGAGAGCACCGGGAGCAGCAGCGCGGCCCGGGACACGAGGCTCAGGTCAGCTCTCCACAGACACACAAACAAAACCACAACACGGTCATGTGACTGTGGCCCAGAACGCACGCGGACAGTCTCAGGTTAGACCAGCGCTCCTTTACTCAGAGCGGAGCCTGCGCACACATGGACACTGAAGTTTCAAATGTGAGATGTTTCTTTTAAAACATCACGTGTCCCAGGGTGAAATCAACAATCACAAACACATCAGCAGACATGATGCCAGAGTGGCCATTATGATCCTTTGTGTTCAGGTTTTAATGTTTTGTTTTGTACACTCACTTACACTTTTTAGTCTGTCTGTAAAATATTTGTAGCTGCGTCACATGTGTAATATTATCTTGAAGTAACTTTCCTCTTAGAGCTCAGACCTTCCACAAAATAATATGGGTATGGGCGGGTATTTCATTGTGAGGACCAAAAGTTGTACACACACTCACTTACAGGGACCGGCCTTCCTTATGGGGACAAAAGCAGGTCCATTAGGATCAGGCGGAGGGTTAGGTTCAGTTTGGTGAGTGTCACTAAGGTTAGAGTAAGGTCATGTGAGAGTGTACTATGTAATATGTGTGTGTGTGTGTTGTAGTGAGGCGGTGCTACTGCGAGGCATCTTCAAACTGGGGAAGAAGAGTCATGATGTTCTACTGTCCAAGGACTGTCTGAGGTGGACACCCATCATCCCAGAGCAACCCACAGAGCAGCCCACAGGTGAGACGCCCACAGAGCAGCCCACAGGTGAGTGTGAGACGCCCACAGAACGGCCCACAGAACAGCCCACAGGTGAGACGCCCACAGAGCAGCCCACAGGTGAGACGCCCACAGAACAGCCCACAGGTGAGACGCCCACAGAGCAGCCCACAGGTGAGACGCCCACAGAACAGCCCACAGGTGAGACGCCCACAGAGCAGCCCACAGGTGAGACGCCCACAGAGCAGCCCACAGAGCAGCCCACAGGTGAGACGCCCACAGAGCAGCCCACAGAACAGCCCACAGGTGAGACGCCCACAGAGCAGCCCACAGGTGAGTGTGAGACGCCCACAGAGCAGCCCACAGGTGAGTGTGAGACGCCCACAGGTGAGACGCCCACAGAACAGCCCACAGAACAGCCCACAGAACAGCCCTCAGGTGAGACGCCCACAGAATGACCCACAGGTGAGACGCCCACAGAACAGCCCACAGGTGAGACGCCCACAGAACAGCCCTCAGAACAGCCCACAGAACAGCCCTCAGGTGAGACGCCCACAGAACGGCCCACAGGTGAGACGCCCACAGAACAGCCCACAGAGCAGCCCACAGGTGAGACGCCCACAGAGCAGCCCACAGAGCAGCCCACAGGTGAGACGCCCACAGAGCAGCCCACAGGTGAGACGCCCACAGAGCAGCCCACAGGTGAGACGCCCACAGAACAGCCGTATTAGGAAAACTGGCTATTGCTCACTATGACACAATGTCAAGGTAGAACATAAACATAACCTTACAGAAAACACATCTTGAAAACATGTTTGTATGAACTGTAATATACAACATATGTAATGATACAGGTTTTATAAAGCACCTCTGAAAAACCTCCCTAAATGTCTAAACATTGGGCCTTTTAAATCAAGTCTCATTTATTATTATTCCTTTAAAACTTTTCAAATAAAATGTGACCTAAATGTGAGCACACAGCTGTACAGGAAGTACCGACCTTTAACCCCTTTAAAGAGACGTCCCACTTTTTCTTGAAAAATTCCTTTTTGTTCAATATCTGATAAAAACAAACTATGAAGCACCTGGAAATGTTAAAGATAAAAAACACATGGTGTCTCTCTTATTTAGAGTAAAACCAGCTATTCTGGAACAATCAGACAGACAAATAAAAACATCCACAAAAATGTATCACATTGTAATAGGACTTTTGAATTGGCTTCATCATTTTGAGTCTTACAACTCAATATTACCTCAACAACCTTCATAATGTGACTTTTTGATTTGACAAGTAAGTTTCCAAACCAGCTGGTGATTCCATATCTGAGAACTGACTCAATAGAAAATGAGCATGATGTTTGGACATACACCAAAGAGCCTGAGTGTGACCGGTGTGTTTTTCCTCCTCTGCGTTGTGTTGTGTCCTGAGAGGGAGTTGAACCCAGGTCTCCCGCGGGGCAGTCGACCGACAAACGCATTGAGCTAAAAGGGACGCTCCCTTTAGCCCAGTCTGCCAGTCTGATCTTATACCTGAGGGGAGTGAGTTTATCCCATACAACCACACACTTCTCCATACTGGTACCTCGGTTACACGAGTCTGCGCAGGAAGTGGAGGCCCTGATGTATTTTGCTCTGGACAGAGGTCACCTGTGTGTGCCAGCTCCCAGATATTTGAAGGAGCTCATTTCAGGGTGTGTTTTGTGGTGGACTAATCACACTGGACAATACACACATAATGTCTGCAACATGAGTGCGTCCCATGCTATAGTTCGTGAAATAATTGCGCCTTATAGCTCCAGACCTTCGTAGAAGAGGACACAAAAGTTACCCCAGGCAGAGTGCACCTCTCTAAGGTGTGAGATACAAAAAGAACCTGGTTGTTTTGGAGCTCTAAATCTAGTTCTTTTTCAATCCTACACACTTCCCAGGGATCATTCAAATCAGTTCAGCCTTGAAAGAACCACATTTTGCAGATGCAGCTGATGTTTTAACATTGTTTAAGCTGATTGCTGGTTGCAACAGAAAATACTGGAGACTTTTTGTTTGTGTAATCTGAACTGAAGAAAAGGAGAAAATGACCCACCACAATCTTTATTGTATGGTAGCTTAAAATAGTTCATTTACGGGTCAATAGTTCATTTACAGACTGTTAAGGTTAAAACTATAATGTAATGATATCACACATTTGTGAATGAAAGAAAAGACTATGACTAAAAACTCACAGATGTGGTGTGTGTTCAGCAGAGGTGCATGTGGGCCTCTCCGGTCAGCTGCTGCTCCGGGACGTGTTTGCGGTGAAGGTGAAGAGGCGTAGGTGTGCAGGGCAGTCATCGGGGGGCGCCGTCCTGGGCCTGGCTCTGTTCTGGGCTCGACAGCACGGCCCACGACTGAAGGAGGACACTCTACACCTGCACAACGCCTCACACGAACACACCCACCTCTGGTACAACACCGTCAAACAACTGCTTCAAGGTAACCATGACATTCTTGGGACTTAACTTAGGGGAATGGATCAAGACTTGGGACTCAACCTGGACTTGAACACTACTGACTTGGGATGTATGTACAGTATGCATGTATGTTTATATATATGTATATATGTATGTACATTTGTATGTATGTATATATGTATATACTTATATACTGTATGTATGTATGTATGTATGTATGTATGTATGTATGTATGTATGTATAAAACACATCTTATAAAACACATCTTATAAAAAAAAATAATAATCTCAGTGACTGACATGACCTATTAAACTGGAGGAATTAACACTGATAGGTCACAAAATTCATAGCAAACTCATATTATAGTTTTAACAACACCACAGTTGCATGGATTTTAGAATATCTCTTAAAGCGCCCTCAGTTTGTTAAAATGGGTGACAGATACTCAGAAACTATTTTGACCAATACTGGAGCTCCTCAAGGTACTGTCTTATCGCCCTTTTTATTTACTTTGTACACAGCCGACTATAGGCACAGCTTTGATTCGTGTCAGATGTTAACATTTTCTGATGACACTGCTCTTGTGGGTCTGATCTCCCAGGGAAATGATCTTGCTTACAGAAATGAGATCAACTCTTTCGTTAGCTGGTGTGATGCACATTTTCTACAGCTTAATGTAGGGAAAACACAAGAACTTGTTATTGATTTCAGAAAGAAAAAACAAGTCCCCTCCCCAGTTGTCATTAAGGGGGAGTCCATTGAAGTAGTCGACTCCTATAAGTACCTGGGAGTACATCTGGACAGTAAGCTGAACTGGAAGAAAAACAGTGATGCTGTTTTTAAAAAAACTCAATCTAGGTTGTTCTTTTTGAGAAAATTGCGATCTTTTGATGTAAGTAAGAGGCTCCTAAATGTGTACTACCAGGGCATTGTGGCCAGTGTGTTGTTTTATGCTGTACTGTGTTGGGGCGGGAGCATGTCCATGGCAGACAAGAATCGAATGAACAAGCTGATTAAAAAGGCTGGTGCTGTAGTGGGTCTGGCTCTAGACTGTGGACATTGTCATGGACAAAAGAATGAAGACAAAACTTCAAACTGTTGTCTCTTTAACGGACCATCCTCTTCGGAGTATTTTTGATGAACTTAAAAGCTCTTTTAGTGGGCGATTGGTGATGCCCCGGTGTTCTACTGAACGCCTCAAAAACTCTTTTATTCCTGCTGCTGTGCATTTTTATAATAAGCATTTTGTCTGAGGCTGTCTGATTTTTGTAGTGACTTTACATGGGGCTGGAGCAGAGTTCTAAATGTTGTGTTTACTGTTTTTTGTCTTGGTCGATGTGCTGTGTTTTGTGTATGTCCATGGCATTTTAATTTCCCCTCCGGGATGAATAAAGCATCCATCCATCCATCCATCCATCCATCCCATCCATCCATCCATCCATCTAGGATCTCTTTAGGCTCATGACTGGAGGGGAGAAAACACAGGCTCAGGCCAAAACCAGACGGAAAAGAGCAGATAGAAACATGAATACATGAAACATGAAATAATGTTCTTCACCAAACACCGATCGATCCAGGAGTAAAACTGATTTATAAAGCAGTTCAGAGTCACAGAGGCTTTGCAAAAACAGTCAAATACATTTCTAAAAAGTGATGATGGCTGGAAGTAGTTTCTTTTTCCCACTGGCCTGACCCCGAGTCACAGCCACAGACTGCGACTTATTACACGTCTTTTTGTGAATCACTCAGATCGATGCCAGGAAGACAAAGTATAATTCAGGTACATTTTCTTTCTTTTTTATTTATTTAAGAAAGCATGTGTAATGTGTGAGTGACGTAGCACACCCTCAGGAGCCTGGACCTGCAGTGGAAACAGCTTTAACATGAACCAGTCTGACCCAGGCTAATGGAAACGTGGCTATAAAGTCCACAAAACATGGCTGCAAATGCGTTTAGCAGTGTTGTGTGAAGCAGTACGTCTGGTGTTGTCTTTGTGTAATCGCAGCACGGTTTGGTCAAGTTATTCAAACGTCATTATGATCGGACCTGTCAGTGTGGCCTAAGCATTTCTCTGTGACACAGTTTGAACTTCTGTCCACGCTGGTGGAATGAATGTTTTCCACTTCTCCAATGACTTTATACTGGACAGAGAACAGAACATGCTAACGTGCACGATCATGTTAGCACAACTTTTCACTGATAGTTATTGGTTCTTGCTGCTCAGTTTTGGCCTGGAATAGACTCAAACGTGTGACGTAGAGCTCTTTACTGTGCATGCGGCTCACTTGTGATGCTGCTTCTCATTCACAGCAGAGACGAGTCGCATGTTTGGGATAATGTGAACGACCAAAACACATTAAAGAAAAAATCTGAATTGAGAAGCTGACCTTGCAGTGTGACTGCAGCCACAGACAGACCTTCTTGCTGTGAGGCTCAAGTGCTAACTGCTGCGCTTCTGTGTTGTGGAGGTTCTTACCCCGGGCTCACACTCCATCCAGTCCAACTCCGGTGCACCGGAGTCTTTACTTAACTTGAAAAGTCCGAGAGTGGCTCACACGGCGTACAGTCCAGTCCGGTGTCTCCGGTACGGCCAATCCGGCGCTCCGAATCCGTTTCGTTTGTTTCAAATTTGGCCGGACGCCGGAGCGCACCGGAGCCCTTTTTGATGAAGTTGTGAAAACAAGACACAATAAACAGGAAACCAAGCGAGCGTGGGTGAAGTGAATCCGGTAGTTTTCAAAATAAAATCATTACGTTTCCACTAATAATAAAAAATACGATATTTACACGATTATGTAACACATAAACTGTAAATAAACCTCCCGTACTTACCCACTGTGCGGCGAAAAATCCAACAGAAAATCAACTGACGTGAAACAAGCCCAAAACTCTGCGCATGTTCTTTGTTTACCTACACATGTGCTCAGCGAAAGAGAGAGAGAGAAAAAAGTGCTCAGCGATCGCGTAATCTCCCACGTTGAGCGTGAACCTCGGTGAGTTCAGGGTCTGGTGAGGTCGGCAGCAGAGCCTGTGGCTGCAGCAGGACTGTAGTTAACCGGAGCTAATGTGAGTCACCCACCGCAGCAAGACCGGTCCGGTGACTGCACCGGAGTTGGACTGGAGGCAGTGTGAGCCCGGGGTTAGAGTGGTAAAAAACCAGTAAAGGTGGTACGTGTAGTGATAACTAATGTGATATAAACAGGCACATTTATTAATAATTAATAGATTTGATAGAGACCTTTTGCAAAGGTTAATGATACTTATTTCTTAACTTTACTTACTGATACTTTAGCTGTTTTACAAACAAATCCTACACAAAATATCATGATTAATATAAACCTCTCCACAAGCAACAATGAAATAGAAATAAAAAAATATTTTTGTTGGTATTATTGAGGCAAGAATAATTACAATTTCAGTCTTTTTCTTTAACAAATCAAAAACTAAATCTCTTTCCTTCATGGAGAAATGTTTAAGAGTGTGAGGCACGTTGGGTTCTCACACTGGACCAGGACTTGTTCTGAGCACCAGGTCAGTTCATTGTTTCTTTTGCAGTTACAGCGCTTAAAGACTTTTACAATTATAATGAAGTGTCCAGTCAAAGCTGAGTGAGAACATATTGTATTAGCTCACATTTGTAAAAGCCTTGTGTCTGGAGATACATGTGAAGAAGATATAGTTTGTCAGAGTAATGAGGATCTTGTGTAACAATAGAAGTTGAAATCCGTTGGCGGACAGACAAAGCTGATCTGCTAAGGCGCTGTGTCAGGCTGTCTGATAAATGGATTAGTGTGTGTGCTGGATGAAAACGTGTGCAGACTTACATCACACATGCGTCACTTTGCTCTGGCTTTGTTTCTATGACATGATCAGGATTCATGAGTGTGTCCATGGAAACAGCATACTCTGATTTCAGGATCCTGGTGATTAGAGGAATCCAGTCATGAGCATCCAGGTTCTTCTCCCTGGGATGTTCTGAGAGGTTCCAGAAAACCGCTGGAACCAAACTGAGCATGTGCAAACTCAACTAACTAATATGGCAGGAGCAGCTCATCTCTTAAAATGCCTCAAAATGATTGTATTTTCTTTACCATTCATTGATTTTTTCTGCTCATTCCCATTCGAGGTTGCTGGTGACTGGAGTCAATAACTGTGACACCTTTTTTTATTTGTAATATGTTTTCATGGAACAATAAGGAATCCTCTAGAGCTCCTGTCTGGCAGTTCAAAACTCTGTGTCCTGGACAATATGTTCACTATTTCTCCTCTGGACATGTCCGAACCATCTCAGTCTGGCTTCTCTTACTGTGTAACATGTGCTGTCCATCTGAAGTTCTCATTCCTAATTCTGTCTATCCTGAGAATGTGTGCTCCTTCCAGCTCAGAGAAACATCTCTGCTCTCCCCACAGTTTGGACACCTGGAGCTCTTCTAGCACACAGCACACTTCTCCTCCTTTCTTCTCACCAGCTAAGATCCTGTTCAGCTCCACTGATGGCTCTCGTAGACACTTCCATAGTTGTGCAGTGTATCATGAGGACTTCAGCCAGTCTGTTTAGATCAGTCTCCTGTCTGTACTCCAGTCTTCTCTCTTCAGTCCCCTCACTGTCCCTCTTCCTCTCCTTGTCAACTTTCCTCCCAGATAAAACACTTCTTGTCTCTTTGATATAAATGTGGTCAGTATATCTACTTCTTCTGCATTTTGTAAACTCCAGTGACTTGAAAGAGCAGTTCCCATTCGTTTCCTCTGCAGGCTGCAGAGAGGCGGCATGAGGAAGACGAGTGCGGCAAAGTTCAGATGAAGTTAACTCAGGGCGACATGGCCGAGGTGACAGCCACTCAGTGAACACCTTTAAACAGACACAACTGAGGCAATGGTCGAAGCACTCACAGTGCTCCCAATCCCTCCTCCCTCTGGAAACTTTTCCTAGAGGACTGGAGACAGTACGAGGGCTCATGAGGGCGGCTTTATCTTTGCCTGTCATACTAGCAACATTCCAACTCTCAGTCCCAGACTCTTGGCGTTCCTCTTCTCCCTCTTTGACCCACAGCAGCCCTGTAGGTCAATTTTCATATCTGATTTGGTCAAAGTTTTACATGGGACACAAGCCTCTAGGACTGACACAATAAGACACTGGCTTGTGCCAGTCATTGTAAATTACAATGTTATTACAGTTTTTCTCTGTTGGTTTTGGCTCATTTATTAAAACCGAAATTACATTCTCAAAAAAGATGAACAAATCTCAAGACCAACCTGCAACTGTTGACAACTGAATGGCATTTCTTAGTCCAAATCTCAGGTGTCTCAGTGCGTCTGTGTAAGTTCTGTGTAAGTGTCCCACAGACAAACCAATGAGCTCACGTTTAGCACATTTTACAAAAACATTTACAGTTTTTTTCTTTAGGTTTGGCTCATTTCTTGAAAGAGAGATGACATTCTCAGAATCACAAGGACAAATCTCCAAACCAAGCTGCAGATGATACAACTGAATGTCATTTCTCGTTGCTTTCATCAAACTTCCAGTGTCTTGACCATGTCTCAAGTGTCTCTGCAGCTTTGCTCATGTTTCTGTACAAGTCTCCTACAGACAGGACAATGAGCCACATTAGCACATTTTATAGATCAAACTGATGAGCTGTTTTTCAGTGTATTGTTCTGTCCAAAACATGTCAGCAGCATTTCACTGTGGAAGTCTCACATACAAAAGACTGTTCATCTGTCAAAGTTAGTCAGAATAAAATACCATAAACACTGTAATATCTTCTCAAGATGTGACTTATTCTGATGTTACAATATGAAACTATAAACATGACAAAGAAAATACAGAATCAGAAATGATTGATCCAGTTTAGAGTCATTCTCCAGTCACAGTTTTAAGTAAAACACAAATACACTTCCACTGGTCTCATTCTGTTCTGACTGTTTAGACGAGAAAGACTTTTAGTTTTGAAGCTTGTATGAACAGTTTAGGGAAAGAGATGAGCTTTTGATATTGAGCTGTAATGTTGCACAGAAATGTTAAATCTTTTGTCCAAATGATTTTAAAGATGTAAAAATAACTAAGCCAAACCAATGGAGAAAAGCTTTAGTGTATCTAGTGTATAATTCTATTCTGTTAGCTGGACTTCTGCCACAGTGAGAAAACATCTAAACATTGTGACTGTCAGAGTCACACAAGACCAAAGGGACCATGTGTTTTAGGGACAATGACGATTCACAGACAAAGACGTCTGGTTTGGACACATGAGTAAAGTGTTTTGTTAGAGATATGAGCTTCTGCAGGTGATCCATGGTGTTGTGCTCAACTATCCAGGTTATTTTAGACAAAGTGACAAAGTGAACGTAAAAGATCAGACCTGGTTCAGTCCTGGTTCAGACCTGGTTCAGACCTGGTTCAGACCTGGTTCAGACCTGGTCCAGTCCTGGTTCAGACCTGGTCCAGACCTGGTTCAGACCTGGTTCAGTCCTGGTTCAGACCTGGTTCAGTCCTGGTTCAGACCTGGTTCAGACCTGGTTCAGTCCTGGTTCAGACCTGGTTCAGACCTGGTTCAGTCCTGGTTCAGACCTGGTTCAGTCCCTCTGGAGATGAGATGATGCAGAGATGGACATCGGTAGAGCCAGATCAGGTGACTATCAGTGCCTGTTGTCATGGCGATGGTGGGCGTTGTCATGGTGAACAATCCCAGCGCTGTTGGACAGAGTGTCGAGTTTCAGGGGGAGGTGTAGACCTGTGGAAATCTGGTGATCTCACTCCTGTGACCGTCCCAAAAACAAACAACTAAACATCAGAGTCACACCATACAGACAGTAAAGAGAAGACCGGTTTGTACAGGCGGTCTACACAGTTTAAATGTACAGGCGGTCTACACAGTTCAAATGTACAGGCGGTCTACACAGTGTAAATGTACAGGCGTCTACACAGTTTAAATGTACAGGCGGTCTACACAGTTTAAATGTACAGGCGGTCTACACAGTTTAAATGTACAGGCGGTCTACACAGTTAAATGTACAGGCGGTCTACACAGTTTAAATGTACAGGCGGTCTACACAGTTCAAATGTACAGGCGGTCTACACAGTTTAAATGTACAGGCGGTCTACACAGTTTAAATGTACAGGCGGTCTACACAGTTTAAATGTACAGGCGGTCTACACAGTTAAATGTACAGGCGGTCTACCAGTTCAAATGTACAGGCGGTCTACACAGTTAAATGTACAGGCGGTCTACACAGTTTAAATGTACAGGCGGTCTACACAGTTCAAATGTACAGGCGGTCTACACAGTTTAAATGTACAGGCGGTCTACACAGTTAAATGTACAGGCGGTCTACACAGTTCAAATGTACAGGCGGTCTACACAGTTTAAATGTACAGGCGGTCTACACAGTTAAATGTACAGGCGGTCTACACAGTTTAAATGTACAGGCGGTCTACACAGTTTAAATGTACAGGCGGTCTACACAGTTAAATGTACAGGCGGTCTACACAGTTCAAATGTACAGGCGGTCTACACAGTTTAAATGTACAGGCGGTCTACACAGTTAAATGTACAGGCGGTCTACACAGTTAAATGTACAGGCGGTCTACACAGTTTAAATGTACAGGCGGTCTACACAGTTCAAATGTACAGGCGGTCTACACAGTTCAAATGTACAGGCGGTCTACACAGTTTAAATGTACAGGCGGTCTACACAGTTAATTACGGCGCTACACAGTTCAAATGTACAGGCGGTCTACACAGTTATTACACCACAGTTAAATGTACAGGCGGTCTACACAGTTAAATGTACAGGCGGTCTACACAGTTTAAATGTACAGGCGGTCTACACAGTTAACAGGCGGTCTACACAGTTAATGTACAGGCGGTCTACACAGTTAAATGTACAGGGGTCTACACAGTCAAATGTACAGGCGGTCTACACAGTTTAAATGTACAGGCGGTCTACACAGTTTAAATGTACAGGCGGTCTACACAGTTCAAATGTACAGGCGGTCTACACAGTTTAAATGTACAGGCGGTCTACACAGTTTAAATGTACAGGCGTTAACAGTTCAAATGTACAGGCGTCTACACAGTTAAATGTACAGGCGTCTCACAGTTAAATGTACAGGCCTACAGTTAAATGTACAGGCGACAGTTCAAATGTACAGGACGATGTACAGCGTCTACACATAAATGTACAGGGCAGTTCAAATGTACAGCGACAGTTCAATGTACAGAACAGTTTAATGTACAGGGACAGTTTAAATGTACAGGCGGTCTACACAGTTTAAATGTACAGGCGACAGTTTAAATGTACAGGCGGTCTACACGTTTAAATGTACAGGCGACAGTTTAAATGTACAGGCGGTCTACACAGTTTAAATGTACAGGCGACAGTTTAATGTACAGGCGTTCACAGTTTAAATGTACAGGAGACAGTTAAATGTACAGGCGACAGTTAAATGTACAGGAGACAGTTTAAATGTACAGGAGACAGTTTAAATGTACAGGCGACAGTTTAAATGTACAGGAGACGTATTACACCAGTTTAAATGTACAGCGTACACAGTTTAAATGTACAGTAGACGTTCAAATGTAGGCGACAGTTTAAATGTACAGGACGACAGTTTAAATGTACAGGAGACAGTTTAAATGTACAGGCGACAGTTTAAATGTACAGGAGACAGTTTAAATGTACAGTCGACAGTTTAAATGTACAAGTGACAGTTCAAATGTACAGGAGACAGTTTAAATGTACAGAACGTTTAAATGTACAGCGACATTTAAATGTACAGGCGACAGTTTAAATGTACAGGAGACAGTTAAATGTACAGGAGACAGTTCAAATGTACAGGTGACAGTTCAAACGTTGCCTGTACGTCGCCTGCCACCAGAGACAACCTAAATACTATCAGTGATCCACACATAGAGAATGTGTGTCACAAGTAGTTTACCTGACAAAAGCACAGGCAGACAGGTTTCACTCCTCACGAGCTCACAAGCCCCGCAGTGTGTGCACTGGTCTCTGTCCAGGCCTCCATGTGTGTGCAGTCTGTCCGTGCTCTCCAGTTACAGTACAAACCTACATCTTTGCTGGGCCGTGGTTCAGCCTGATCTCTTCTGGGGTGAAAAAACAAATGTCTCTGTTGCCGTCTCATTTTAAACCATTATGAGTGTAATTTAAATCTACAATAGTTTACATTTTGATCTGGTGGAACTTGTTTGTCAAATGTTTGTGTCTGTAAGGCAGAGTAAAAAGGACTCCCTCAAAAGAGATGATCGATCTCTCGAGAATATCATAAATCAATCAATCAATCAATACATAAATGAATGAGTCTTTTGTCAGTGTGTTGTATAATTCCAGAGTCTCTATGAGCTGACGGTGTTCAGACTAAGGCAGAGTACATTAGACAATTAGACATTCTCAGACCTCCACAGATCAATAACCATTAGCCCATAATCCAGTCCCTTAGACCCCCCCACACACACACACATACGTTACATGACCTTTCGTTACTGTGAGTGAGAGAGTGAGCATGTGACTGAACTGCTCGTGCACATAAAAACAAACTCTCCGATTCAGAGACAGTCCTGTGAGCACAACCGACTCAAACAACACTAAACAAGTCATATCTTTTGTCTAACCGTACGCCCGAGTCATTTTTGTGAATTTAGACCCATATTTCAGTATGGTTGCTAGGTAGCAGTTGTGGAGTTATCTCTACATATTTACTGAACTAGAGACATTTATCAACCTCACAAAAAACAAACAAGTGCAAAGCTGATGACTTGACTTGACTTACTTGAGTGACTTGACTTACTTGATCAGAAACTTGGACTGACTTGAGACTTACTGACTTGCACGTGTGCTGTTTACATGTGCAGTTGTTACAGGTCACATGTTTTACACTGAGGCTTATGACCAAGGCAAAGACATGTAGCAAAGCACTTAAATACAAGTGTGTCTAATATAGAATAGATAAGTATTTTAGTAATCAATTCTTCGGTTACTATTATATTGATTCATTGATTCATTGGCTCAGAGATTCTTTTTGATCCATGTTTTGATCCATTCCTTATTTTCTTTAAGTTAAAAGAATTGTTTTTGGTCTAAAGACCTTGTTCCACTGGCAGATCATTTAACGTATCAAATATATTCTCTTGAATGCATGAAAATATATTCTTACTTTATGACCTGTGAGCTTACAACATTTCTAAAATTCGTATTAATTAGAATCATCAACCATAATGATTATCCCTAGTGCTGATGTTGCAGATGTGGTTCATGTGTCCTGTCTGGTGTGTGCAGACATGAGCGAGCGTCCCAGCTCCCTGAAGGTCCTGATCAACCCCAGCAGCCACAGGAAGGAGGCAGTGCACGTGTACCGGCAGCACGTGGCCCCGCTCTTTAAGATGGCCGCCGTGCAGCCGACATCACAGGTACGTCCATGTGTACCGCCAGCACGCCGCCCGGGGCACGGTGGCCTGAGCGGTTAGCGCTTTTGCCTTACAGCAAGAAGGTCGCGGGTTCGATTCCCGCATGGGCCCGGGCCTTTCTGTGTGGAGTTTGCATGTTTCTCCCCGTGTCTGGGTGAGTTTCCTCCGGGCACTCTGGTGTCCCCCACAACCAATAACATGCATGTTAGGGTAATATCCTCCAGCTACGATAGTCAAGACCAAGCCTAGCAACAACACCTGGAGATGTGTCCCCGAGCGCTGCACTGTAGCGATCACTGCTCCTGAGGACATGCCCAGAGGCATTGAAGGGTCCAGGGTCAAATGCAGAGGACAAGATTCCCTACGGAGACAATAAAGTGTACCTTAACCTTAACCTCTTCAAGATGGCCGCCGTGCAGACCAACATCACAGATACGTCCACTGGAAGGAGGCAGTCACTGCAGATGAATAGGAAAAATAATACATTTATAACTATAAATGTTTAAAGTAAAGCAGACCTGAAGGAGCAGTGCACTAAATGAACTATTTAGGTCTTCAGTCGGTATTTCAAGATGGCTGCCAAACTGCCATGGTAACATGTTTCTGCTCGTGATTCGAAGTCTTAGGTAAAATAAACTACAGTCACAGAATAAATGTGTATGTGTGTCCTCAAGCTGCTCTGTGTGACTCATGAGCTCAGGGTCATAGGTCACGGCTAATGGCACCACTGGACTGTTGTAACCAGAGACATGCCTCCACCCATCTGTCCTGCTGTCTCTCTCTCTCCTGTTGTCTCTCTCTCCTGTTGTCTCTCTCTCTCTCTCTGTTGTCTCTCTCTCTCCTGTTGTCTCTCTCTCCTGTTGTCTCTCTCTCCTGTTGTCTCTCTCTCTCTCTCCTGTTGTCTCTCTCTCTCTCCTGTTGTCTCTCTCTCTGTCGTCTCTCTCTCCTGTTGTCTCTCTCTCCTGTTGTCTCTCTCTCTCCTGTCGTCTCTCCTCTCCTGTTGTCCTCTCTCTCCTGTTGGTCTCTCTCTCTCCTGTTGTCTCTCTCCTCTCCTGTTGTCTCTCTCTCCTGTTGTCTCTCTCTCTCCTGTCGTCTCTCTCTCTCCTGTTGTCTCTCTCTCCTGTTGTCTCTCTCTCCTGTCGTCTCTCTCTCCTGTCGTCTCTCTCTCTTGTTGTCTCTCTCTCCTGTCGTCTCTCTCTCCTGTCGTCTCTCTCTCTTGTTGTCTCTCTCTCCTGTCGTCTCTCTCTTCCTGTTGTCTCTCTCTCCTGTTGTCCTCTCTCTCTCTCTCCTGTTGTCTCTCTCCTGTCGTCTCTCTCTCCTGTTGTCTCTCTCTCTCTGTTGTCTCTCTCTCTCTCCTGTTGTCCTCTCTCTCCTGTTGTCTCTCTCTCTCCTGTTGTCTCTCTCTCCTGTCGTCTCTCTCTCCTGTTGTCTCTCTCTCCTGTTGTGGCTCTCTCTCTCTCTCCCTGTTGTCTCTCTCTCCTGTCGTCTCTCTCTCCTGTCGTCTCTCTCTCCTGTCGTCTCTCTCTCCTGTTGTCTCTCTCTCCTGTCGTCTCTCTCTCCTGTCGTCTCTCTCTCCTGTTGTCTCTCTCTCCTGTTGTCTCTCTCTCTCCCTGTTGTCTCTCTCTCCTGTCGTCTCTCTCTCCCTGTCGTCTCTCTCTCCTGTTGTCTCTCTCTCTCCTGTTGTCTCTCTCTCTCTCCTGTTGTCTCTCTCTCCTGTTGTCTCTCTCTTCTCCTGTTGTCTCTCTCTCCTGTCGTCTCTCTCTCCTGTTGTCTCTCTCTCCTGTTGTCTCTCTCTCTCTCTCTTGTTGTCTCTCTCTCCTGTCGTCTCTCTCTCCCTGTTGTCTCTCTCTCCTGTCGTCTCTCTCTCCTGTTGTCTCTCTCTCTCTCTCTGTTGTCTCTCTCTCCTGTTGTCTCTCTCTCCTGTCGTCTCTCTCTCCTGTTGTCTCTCTCCTGTTGTCTCTCTCTCCTGTCGTCTCTCTCTCCTGTCGTCTCTCTCCTGTTGTCTCTCTCTCTGTCGTTCTCTCTCCTGTTGTCTCTCTCTCTTCTCCTGTTGTCTCTCTCTCCTGTTGTCTCTCTCTCTCTCTCCTGTTGTCTCTCTCTCCTGTTGTCTCTCTCTCTCTCTCCTGTTGTCTCTCTCTCCTGTTGTCTCTCTCTCCTGTTGTCTCTCTCTTCCTGTCGTCTCTCTCTCCTGTTGTCTCTCTCTCCTGTCGTCTCTCTCTCCTGTCGTCTCTCTCTCCTGTTGTCTCTCTCTCTCCTGTCGTCTCTCTCTCCTGTCGTCTCTCTCTTCTCTCCTGTTGTCTCTCTCTCTCTGTTGTCTCTCTCTCCTGTTGTCTCTCTCTCTCTCTCCTGTTGTCTCTCTCTCTCCTGTTGTCTCTCTCTCCTGTCGTCTCTCTCTCCTGTCGTCTCTCTCTCCTGTCGTCTCTCTCTCCTGTTGTCTCTCTCTCTCCTGTTGTCTCTCTCTCCTGTCGTCTCTCTCTCCTGTCGTCTCTTGTCCTCTGTTGTCTCTCTCTCCTGTCGTCTCTCTCTCCTGTTGTCTCTCTCTCCTGTTGTCTCTCTCTCCTGTCGTCTCTCTCTCTCTCCTGTCGTCTCTCTCTCTCTCTGTTGTCTCTCTCTCCTGTTGTCTCTCTCTCCTGTCGTCTCTCTCTCCTGTGTCTCTCTCTCCTGTTGTCTCTCTCTCCTGTCGTCTCTCTCTCCTGTTGTCTCTCTCTCCTGTTGTCTCTCTCTCTCCTGTTGTCTCTCTCTCTTGTTGTCTCTCTCTCCTGTCGTCTCTCTCTCTTGTTGTCTCTCTCCTGTTGTCTCTCTCTCCTGTTGTCTCTCTCTCTCCTGTTGTCTCTCTCTCCTGTCGTCTCTCTCTCTGTCGTCTCTCTCTCTCCTGTTGTCTCTCTCTCCTGTTGTCTCTCTCTCTCCTGTTGTCTCTCTCTCCTGTTGTCTCTCTCTCCTGTTGTCTCTCTCTCTCCTGTTGTCTCTCTCTCCTGTCGTCTCTCTCTCTTGTCGTCTCTCTCTCCTGTTGTCTCTCTCTCCTGTTGTCTCTCTCTCTCCTGTTGTCTCTCTCTCCTGTCGTCTCTCTCTCCTGTCGTCTCTCTCTCCTGTCGTCTCTCTCTCCTGTTGTCTCTCTCTCTTGTCGTCTCTCTCTCCTGTCGTCTTCTCTCTTGTCGTCTCTCTCTCCTGTCGTCTCTCTCTCTTGTCGTCTCTCTCTCTTGTTGTCTCTCTCTCCTGTTGTCTCTCTCTCCTGTCGTCTCTCTCTCCTGTCGTCTCTCTCTCTTGTTGTCTCTCTCTCCTGTTGTCTCTCTCTCCTGTTGTCTCTCTCTCTCCTGTTGTCTCTCTCTCCTGTTGTCTCTCTCTCCTGTTGTCTCTCTCTCCTGTTGTCTCTCTCTCCTGTCGTCTCTCTCTCTTGTCGTCTCTCTCTCTTGTTGTCTCTCTCTCCTGTTGTCTCTCTCTCCTGTGTCTCTTGTCCTCTTGTCGTCTCTCTCTCCTGTTGTCTCTCTCTCTCTTGTTGTCTCTCTCTCCTGTCGTCTCTCTCTCCTGTCGTCTCTCTCTCCTGTTGTCTCTCTCTCTTGTTGTCTCTCTCTCCTGTCGTCTCTCTCTCCTGTCGTCTCTCTCTCTCCTGTCGTCTCTCTCTCCTGTCGTCTCTCTCTCCTGTCGTCTCTCTCTCTCCTGTTGTCTCTCTCTCCTGTCGTCTCTCTCTCCTGTCGTCTCTCTCTCTCCTGTCGTCTCTCTCTCCTGTCGTCTCTCTCTCTCTCCTGTTGTCTCTCTCTCCTGTCGTCTCTCTCTCCTGTCGTCTCTCTCTCCTGTGTCTCTCTCTCTCTCCTGTCGTCTCTCTCTCCTGTCGTCTCTCTCTCTCCTGTTGTCTCTCTCTCCTGTCGTCTCTCTCTCTCTCCTGTTGTCTCTCTCTCCTGTCGTCTCTCTCTCCTGTCGTCTCTCTCTCCTGTCGTCTCTCTCTCCTGTTGTCTCTCTCTCCTGTTGTCTCTCTCTCTCCTGTTGTCTCTCTCTCTCCTGTTGTCTCTCTCTCCTGTCGTCTCTCTCTCCTGTCGTCTCTCTCTCTCCTGTCGTCTCTCTCTCCTGTCGTCTCTCTCTCCTGTCGTCTCTCTCTCCTGTTGTCTCTCTCTCTCCTGTTGTCTCTCTCTCTCCTGTTGTCTCTCTCTCCTGTTGTCTCTCTCTCCTGTCGTCTCTCTCTCCTGTTGTCTCTCTCTCCTGTTGTCTCTCTCTCCTGTCGTCTCTCTCTCCTGTTGTCTCTCTCTCCTGTCGTCTCTCTCTCTTGTCGTCTCTCTCTCTTGTTGTCTCTCTCTCCTGTCGTGTCTCTCTCTTGTTGTCTCTCTCTCTCTCTCCTGTCGTCTCTCTCTCCTGTTGTCTCTCTCTCCTGTCGTCTCTCTCTCTCCTGTTGTCTCTCTCTCCTGTCGTCTCTCTCTCCTGTCGTCTCTCTCTCTCCTGTCGTCTCTCTCTCCTGTCGTCTCTCTCTCCTGTCGTCTCTCTCTCCTGTCGTCTCTCTCTCTCCTGTCGTCTCTCTCTCTCCTGTCGTCTCTCTCTCCTGTCGTCTCTCTCTCCTGTTGTCTCTCTCTCCTGTTGTCTCTCTCTCTCCTGTTGTCTCTCTCTCCTGTCGTCTCTCTCTCCTGTCGTCTCTCTCTCCTGTTGTCTCTCTCTCCTGTTGTCTCTCTCTCCTGTCGTCTCTCTCTCTTGTCGTCTCTCTCTCCTGTCGTCTCTCTCTCTTGTCGTCTCTCTCTCTTGTTGTCTCTCTCTCCTGTTGTCTCTCTCTCCTGTCGTCTCTCTCTCCTGTCGTCTCTCTCTCTTGTTGTCTCTCTCTCCTGTTGTCTCTCTCTCTCCTGTTGTCTCTCTCTCTCTGTTGTCTCTCTCTCCTGTTGTCTCTCTCTCCTGTGTCTCTCTCTCCTGTTGTCTCTCTCTCCTGTCGTCTCTCTCTCTTGTCGTCTCTCTCTCTGTTGTCTCTCTCTCCTGTTGTCTCTCTCTCCTGTCGTCTCTTGTCCTCTTGTCGTCTCTCTCTCCTGTTGTCTCTCTCTCTCTTGTTGTCTCTCTCTCCTGTCGTCTCTTCCCTGTCGTCTCTCTCTCCTGTTGTCTCTCTCTCTGTTTCTCTCTCTCCTGTCGTCTCTCTCTCCTGTCGTCTCTCTCTCCTGTTCGTCTCTCTTGTCTCTTCTCTGTCGTCTCTCTCTCCTGTCGTCTCTCTCTCTCTTCCTGTCGTCTCTCTCTCTCCTGTCGTCTCTCTCTCCTGTCGTCTCTCTCTCTCTCCTGTTGTCTCTCTCTCCTGTCGTCTCTCTCTCCTGTCGTCTCTCTCTCTCCTGTTGTCTCTCTCTCTCTCCTCTGTCGTCTCTCTCTCCTGTCGTCTCTCTCTCTCCTGTTGTCTCTCTCTCTCCTGTCGTCTCTCTCCTCTCTCCTGTTGTCTCTCTCTCCTGTCGTCTCTCTCTCCTGTCGTCTCTCTCTCTTGTTGTCTCTCTCTCCTGTTGTCTCTCTCTCCTGTTGTCTCTCTCTCTCCTGTTGTCTCTCTCTCTCCTGTTGTCTCTCTCTCCTGTCGTCTCTCTCTCCTGTCGTCTCTCTCTCTCCTGTCGTCTCTCTCTCCTGTCGTCTCTCTCTCCTGTCGTCTCTCTCTCCTGTTGTCTCTCTCTCTCTCCTGTTGTCTCTCTCTCCTGTTGTCTCTCTCTCCTGTCGTCTCTCTCTCCTGTTGTCTCTCTCTCCTGTCGTCTCTCTCTCTTGTCGTCTCTCTCTCTTGTTGTCTCTCTCTCCTGTCGTGTCTCTCTCTTGTTGTCTCTCTCTCTGTTGTCTCTCTCTCCTGTCGTCTCTCTCTCTTGTTGTCTCTCTCTCTCTCTCCTGTCGTCTCTCTCTCCTGTTGTCTCTCTCTCCTGTCGTCTCTCTCTCTCCTGTTGTCTCTCTCTCCTGTCGTCTCTCTCTCCTGTCGTCTCTCTCTCTCCTGTCGTCTCTCTCTCCTGTCGTCTCTCTCTCCTGTCGTCTCTCTCTCCTGTCGTCTCTCTCTCTCCTGTCGTCTCTCTCTCTCCTGTCGTCTCTCTCTCCTGTTGTCTCTCTCTCCTGTCGTCTCTCTCTCCTGTCGTCTCTCTCTCTCCTGTCGTCTCTCTCTCCTGTCGTCTCTCTCTCTCTCCTGTTGTCTCTCTCTCCTGTCGTCTCTCTCTCCTGTCGTCTCTCTCTCTCCTGTCGTCTCTCTCTCTCCTGTCGTCTCTCTCTCTCCTGTCGTCTCTCTCTCCTGTTGTCTCTCTCTCCTGTTGTCTCTCTCTCTCTCTCCTGTCGTCTCTCTCTCCTGTCGTCTCTCTCTCTCCTGTTGTCTCTCTCTCCTGTCGTCTCTCTCTCTCTCCTGTTGTCTCTCTCGTCGTTCTCTTGTCGTCTCTTGTCGTCTCTCTCTCTTGTTGTCTCTCTCTCTTGTTGTTGGACAGACTGACTCTAGAATATTCAAAGCCAACCTTGGTCCCTGGACTTGACTTCCATCATTCCGGCCCCAGCTCCAGTTGAGTTTGAGACCACAGCTTTGATTGTATAGAAGGCCTTTTAAACAGACGCATTAAACATACAATACACACACACACAAACAGTGCAACCATTCTTATCATATCAAGTCTTTCTTCTTACTATTGTGGAATATATTTTCATTCAGAAGGTCACTCTTGTGTAATACTTATGTTTCAAGCATTAGCTTTATGTACTCTGGTACTTGATGGTTTGCGTGGCATTTGAGTGTCCTCCTGAGAGCGCTGGGCCTGCCTCCAGCAGCAGATGGTCCCAGTCCTTCTGTTACTCTGTGTGATGCTGACCACACAGGGAGCTCCTGGTATCAGTGTCTCCACATGTCCACTCAGCCTGCAGAGAGCCCATCTGACACACAACATGTATTTGACTTCCAATAACATGTCTAGCTTTAAATCCTGTTTATTATGCCTGTTTATTATGTCTGCAGAATGAATAGGCTTTCCCATTACTTTATGCCAAATCGTGGTATTGACATGTCTCACTCATTATAAGTATTTATTACACTGCTCTTTCACAATAAAGTGCTCTCTGCTGCTGGACATTATAAGGCTTTTATTGTGTAGGAGACACAGGAAGTGTTAGAAGTAGCAAAGCCAAAAGTAAAACTTCAAATGTTTTTGCCAGAGTTTTGAAAGACTATTCTACTGGATATTTTCAACCACTTGAGCGGACAAACATCATGTTAAGTGACCATGAGCCGTGATCTTATCGAGACAAGAACGTAGAGAGTCTCAAAAGAAGCGTGCTCGAGCCGAGGTAAACAAACACACACACACAGCTGTGTCGTGAATCTACAAAAGTGAGCCAGCAGAGCCTTGTCTAGGACACTTTCTGCTTGTGCACTGTGTTTTTCTCTGAACCTCGCGCCATTGGAGTGTTTCAATGGTAAAAAAGAACCATGCAATAATAGTTTTGCGTTAACACGATAAAACTGACAGGCCTAATTTGAATATGGTTAAAACTTGACTCTGTGTTGATATACCTTGATAATGTACGTGATAATTTATACATTTTAAGTGAAACAGCCTCGTTACTTTTTACCGTGTAATAACAAGCCATACTTGGCCCTACTCTACTCTCCTCCACACACAGAACAGTTTATTAAGCTCCAACACACTGAACTGGGCTGGGGTTAGACAGAATTGAAGTATATTTGTGTGTACTTTGCAGTTATTACCACAAAAGAATAATGTAATTATCTAAAATAAAAAAAAAGTCTTTTTCAGATATTCCACATTAGTTTAGTTGAACAGAAGCATAAATAAATGTACAAATACTAAAAGGAAGATATCATTAAAAAGTTCAACTTTCCATTTAAGTGTACAAGATCTTTAACAAACTCTCCTTCACAACATGGCTGCAGGAACTGGACATGTGTTGAAGTAGCTTACAATGGCTCTCTAGTCTTTATATCAACTCATCAGTCAGGACCTAACTGCAGTACACTGTTCTAACCACTCTGCCATTGTGTTGTGTGTGCGCAGTAACGGAAAAAGAAGGCCACGCTCTGTCGCTGATCAAGGAGTGTAACCTGGACCAGTTCCACGGGTGAGTCCTCATAGTGCCGTCTCACTTCAGTGTTTCCTATGATCAAACTCAATGAAATACAACACAAGTAAACACAGAATGTACTTCTGAAGTGAAGGCCAAGGTGAAAAAATAATAGCCTCCTCTGTATAGACATAATTTAACAATAGCTGGTGGTACTTGAGTTGTCTCTGGTGGTACTTGAGTTGTCTCTGGTGGTACTTGAGTTGTCTCTGGTGGTATTGAGTTGTCTCTGATGGTACTTGAGTTGTCTCTGGTGTTTGAGTTGTCTCTGGTGGTACTTGAGTTGTCTCTGGTGGTACTTGAGTTGTCTCTGGTGGTCTTGAGTTGTCTCTGGTGGTACTTGAGTTGTCTCTGGTGGTACCTTGAGTTGTCTCTGGTGGTACTTGAGTTGTCTCTGGTGGTACTTGAGTTGTCTCTGGTGGTACCTGAGTTGTCTCTGATGGTACTTGAGTTGTCTCTGATGGTACCTGAGTTGTCTCTGGTGGTACTTGAGTTTTCTCTGGTGGTACTTGAGTTGTCTCTCGTGGTACTTGAGTTGTCTCTGGTGGTACTTGAGTTGTCTCTGGTGGTACTGAGTTGTCTCTGGTGTACCTGAGTTTCTCTGATGGTACTTGGTTTTCTCTGATGGTACTTGAGTTGTCTCTGGTGGTACTTGAGTTGTCTCTGATGGTACTTGAGTTTTCTCTGATGGTACCTGAGTTGTCTCTGGTGGTACTTGGAGTTGTCTCTGGTGGTACTTGAGTTGTCTCTGGTGGTACTTGAGTTTTCTCTGATGGTACCTGAGTTGTCTCTGGTGGTACTTGAGCTGTCTCTGGTGGTACTTGAGTTGTCTCTGGTGGTACTGAGTTTTCTCTGATGGTACCTGAGTTGTCTCTGTGGTACTTGAGTTGTCTCTGATGGTACTTGATTTTCTCTGGTGGTACTTGAGTTGTCTCTGGTGGTACTTGAGTTGTCTCTGGTGGTACTCGATTGTCTCTGATGGTACTCGAGTTGTCTCTGATGGTACTTGAGTTGTCTCTGGTGGTACTTGAGTTTTCTCTGGTGGTACTTGAGTTGTCTCTGGTGGTACTTGAGTTGTCTCTGATGGTACTTGAGTTGTCTCTGATGGTACTTGAGTTGTCTCTGATGGTACTTGAGTGTCTCTGGTGGTACTTGAGTTGTCTCTGGTGGTACCTGAGTTGTCTCTGATGGTACTCGAGTTGTCTCTGGTGGTACTTGGGTTGTCTCTGGTGGTACTCTCTGGTGGTACTTGAGTTGTCTCTGGGTGGTACTTGAGTTGTCTCTGGTGGTACTCGAGTGTCTCTGATGGTACTCGAGTTGTCTCTGGTGTACTTGGGTTGTCTCTGGTGGTACTCTCTGGTGGTACTTGAGTTGTCTCTGGTGGTACTTGAGTTGTCTCTGGTGGTACTCGAGTTGTCTCTGATGGTACTTGAGTTGTCTCTGGTGGTACCTGAGTTGTCTCTGATGGTACTCGAGTTGTCTCTGGTGGTACTTGAGTTGTCTCTGGTGGTATTGAGTTGTCTCTGGTGGTACCTGATTTGTCTCTAGTAATACTCAAGCTGTCTGGTTGTACTTGGGTTGTCTCTTTTGTGTTGGAAATAGTTTTTTTATTTGTACCTTTCTTATTTTCGGTTACGTGCTGATGATCAGAGATTTATCATTGTCTTAGGGACATTTGCGGCTATTATTTCTCGATGCCTCTCTGTGTAAAAAGTGCAAAAGGCCAGAATGGAAAATAAGCCTCTGGAAATAGAAAAGTGTCCATTGATGAGATGTGACTCTAAAACCAAAAAACTCTGGAATGCAGCAAATTACATACAGAGTGTGCAAAAATTTCTTAGATGGACACTCTAGTCTGCACAATACAAAATAATTCAAAATAATGCCAACGTGTTATATTAAGCTGTATGTAGTCAATTGTCATTCATAAATTTACATAGATAGGCCTATATTTTTAAATGTGGCCCTCTACCAACTCTGACTCTTATCACTTTGGCCCAACTCCATTTAAGTTTGACAACCCTGTTTTAAACCAGTTACAGTTTTTATTTTAGGCCTAATATAGTCTGCTGGTACTTGGAGAGCCAAATGTTTGGTGGCAGTCGGTGTGAGAAGGTTGAGAAGCACATGCTCTGACTCTGCCACAACTGCCTTATGATAAGAAAACACTGAACAAACACCTGCAACAATTCTGTAAACACAAGGGAACCAAAGATATTCCAGTACTATGCCACAGAAAAAATATACACACACATACAGTACTTGTTTTAATACTGTAAAAGTGTATGTATGTATAAATACTATTAAAAGTATAACGTTTTGTCTCACAAATGTGTATAGGCACAACTAGAGACAAACATGATACTACTTTTAAAACCCTTTTTCAACTTATAAAACATTGTAGAAGTGTAAAACGTCACGTCATTGACCCGTGTCTGTTCTGATTGCTGGCAGACACAAGTGTGTCAGAGCTCAGACGTGAGCTTGTTAGAGTCTTCTGTAGAAGCTCTAAGCTGCTTCCCACATCATGACCTCCTGACACACAAACACACTGACCCCGACAGAGAAACATCCAAACACTTCAACACTCACACACTGACCCCGACAGAGACACGTCCAAACACTTCAACACTCACACACTGACCCCGACAGAGACACGTCCAAACACTTCAACACTCACACACTGACCCCGACAGAGACCAGGTCCAAACACTTCAACACACTACACTGACCCCGCACAGAGACACATCCAAACACTTCAACACTCACTGACCCTACCCGACAGAGACACTCCA